>WMED01024026.1:970-11323 GCA_019650415.1 Pipa parva
GCAGAGTATGCAGCATGCTTCCTCATTCGGCTGCTGCTGCCATTGCGCACATCCGAATGAGGAAGTGAGACCGGGAGCACTGATCACATGTGCTCCCGGTCTCCTATTGGCTCATGTGACTGATCAGGTCACATGAGCCCTCCTCAGACCACAGAGGGAGTCAGACAAGACTTCCTTGGTAAATGCAGCGCACCCCACTGCATACCTGACCATGTCTCGTGGCACACATGTTGAAAAACATTGCCCTATGGTATTTGCTTTTTTAAAGGACTTGTATTGTATTTATATATTGCTGACATCTTGTGCAGTGCTTTACAGAGATTCATTATTTACCGCTTGTGTCAACCACAGTCCGGTACTTAAAATGATGTATCCTTGAGATATTATACTTGTTTTGTGTAATGCACTTTTTTCCATGTCTGTATTATATTTGTATTGCTGAACTGTACAGCGCTGCATAAATTTGTGGCACTTTATAAATAAGACTTTACATACATACATACATACACTTCAGTCCCTGCCCCATGTAGCTTACAATCTAGTTCCCTATTCAGTGAAACACACAGACTAGTGCCAATTTGATCAGGCTTCAATTAACCTATATAGTATGTTTTTGATTTGTGGGAGAAAACTGGAGTAAACACACGCAACTATGGGGAATCCATATAAACTCTATGTAGATCAGCGGTTCTCAGCATAGTTGAGACAGTGAGTCCCCTGCGCTGATGTCATGCGCTGACATTTGGGCCCGACGTCATCACGTCGTGTGTCATTTAGTGATGTTCGGGCGAAATGTCATCATGTACATGTGTCATGTGATGATGTTCGGGCCGATGTCACCACGCAGGAAACCTTATATAAAGGAACCTGCGCTCACTACCAGCTCACTACCACCCATGGGAGAGCATCGTTCGACCCCCAAAGGGGTTGCGATCCACAGGTTGAGAAATGCTGATGTAGATGAAGATCAGGGTAGAACTGAACACAGCTGAATCTCTTTCCAAAGATTTTGAATTATTGGGCAGGACTATAGGCAGTGATATAGATCTGCATCTGTTGTTTTACATTTAATACATTGTGATGTTGGTAAGAGACCCAGGGGGTTATTCACTAAAGTCTAAATTGTTGTGTATAGGTGCGAATTCGCCAGATAAAGACAGTCACAATAGGCTGCTACTGTTGCATTCGCGTCTTTATAATGAGAATATTGTCGCAGTCGCGACTTTATTATGGGAAAATTGTCGCAATCTTAACTTTAAAAAATTGTTGCGACTTTACAATGGGGAAATTCGCTGTTTGCGAATTCGACAGTTAAATTCGCACCTTAGTGAATAACCTCCCCATTTGGAATACTTTTTTTTTTTTCTTTAATTTCAATTTTTTTCTTATGTTGTTGAAAACAATTACATACAATTTGTATTCGGTATAACATTTCTCATTTTTTGTATACATTCTACTTAACAATGAAGTAAAGCATATTTATTACAGTAATAAACGGTCAGAAAATGAATTGGTTACACTTTGTTTTGTGAGGTAAGGGGTAACTCTGATGTAGATAAATGGGGTTTTATGGGGGAAGTTTATCAAAAGAAAAATGCTGTTTTTTTTTTTTGACAGCTTAATTCTGGAGAAACCGTGTTTATTTTATTACGGCGGTATCGCCTATTTAAACACGATGTTTTCGCCATGTCGAATAATCACTTTATATGCATTTTTTTTTTTTACATTGAGAAGTTGTTTTCAATCCTGTCAAAATCAAACCAAAAGCTTGAGAAATATCCCCACATTGTCCTGTGACATTTATAAACCATTTTTTCCTTTGGACAAATTGCCATAAATTCATTGGGAATAAGAATTGATATTTTGATGAATTACCCCCCCCCCCCCCCAGGGGGGGGTGCCATTTAATCATCTCTAAATTGGTAGAAGGAAACCTGAGTGTTGTATTTTGATGAGAAGAAGAAGGTAATAAATAGTGTGTGTCACTTGTTCTAGTAATGTTTATCATGGGAAGAACAAGCGCTGCTGTCCTGTTGACTCTTTAAACCCCTGGCGTTCACATGGACCTGTTAAAAGGATTTGCCTCTGTTAATGATTTAATAAAGTTGGTTGAAGGGTTCGGGTGACGTCACACAAGATGGCGTCCAGCGGACCTGGAGTTTCGGTTTTGGCTCCTAACGGGAGGCGACAGACTGTCAAAGTGACACCGCGGACACCTTTATTACAGGTGGGCTTAGTGCCTGGGAACAAGGGTGTTATAACCCTGGCCTTCTTCCTATTCCAGGTCTATGCGGAGCACACCGGGTAATCCCCCCGAGTGCCTGTGTACACTGTGACTCAGCAAGTGCCGGCAGTAATCCGGTGACATTAAAGGGGTATGTAGGAGGGTAGTTAGTGTACATTCCCGGGGTCTCTGCCCATGTCTGCCTGGTGGGAACTTACAGGTAGTCCTCGACTTACGACGTTGTTCCGTTCTTACGCGGCGGCGTAAACCGAATTTCGATGTAAGTCGGATCATGCAGTATGGTTGCACGCTGTTCAACTTACGTCACAAAACCGTGTAAGTCGGATCAAGGCGTCGTATAAAGCGTCGTAACCCCGAAACGACGTAACTCGAGGTCGTCGTAACCCGAGGACTACCTGTATTTAGTTTATACCACGGGCAAAGGTCTGGTCTTGATTACTAACTGTATTGCGGTGACATGTCACGGGCAGTGTGGGGGCTCATTGGTTATTGCTGCTGCCTTGTAGCGCTGAGGTCCTGGGTTCCATTCCATCCTAGACTTCACCTGCATGGAGTTTGTATGTTCTCCCCGGACTTGCGTGGGTTTCCTCCCACAATTCAAAAAACATACATCTGTGTGTGTGTGTGACAAATTAAGGAAAACTAGATTGTAAGCTCCAAGGGGCAGGGACTGAAGTGAATGATGAATCTCTGTAAAGCGCTGTGTAAAATAGAAGTGCTATATAAGAATAAATAATAAAATGTGAATCTTGTTTGGATACACTGAATGCAGTTTGTTTCCAATTTTTGTTTTTTATTTTTCATTATAGGTGCTAGAGGAAGTCTGCAATAAACAGAATTTTAACCCCAGTGAATATGACTTGAAGTAAGTGTTCATTCAACCCAGTGAAGAAGTTGAAAGTGTAGTGAGGTCTGCTTTATTCCATATAGTTATATATTTCTTGCCAAAGGTCAAATATCTTGCCTCTCCATTAACAAATACAATCCCCCTCCAGGGGTGTTGGGCACAGGCGCTGGAAATTACATAATGGCATTTGTAATTAATGGAGGTTTATTGGAGAAAACAGTTTGTGAGAACATCATATCATATTGCAACTCTGTGTATAATTTGGCTGCTCTTTCTGACGTTGTTATATGCATCCGCTAACCAGACCATCATTTTTTTTTGTGTTGTGTCATGTTACACTTTTAGAAGTTGGTCGTTTTCACTTTTATCTTGGTATTAATAAACCAATTCTGCACTAATCTGTCTACACCCTTATTGATTTTGGAGCTACAGTTGTATAACTCATTACTGTTTTCATTTGATCTTTTCCTTTTAAAGATCACTATCACCAGTACAACAAAAGGGCAGTTTATGTTGCTATTGTATTAGATAATAGTTATTAGAGCTACATCAGGACCCACCCATGACAGCTATGTTACAATTCTGTTCTTTGTCCAACAACTATTCTCTGCTGCTTCATATGACAATAGCAGTGCTTTGTTTGTACGTTTTCTCTGGTTTTTGTCTGCCACTATTAAATTTTCATAGAACGATGATGCCAAAGATTGAAATTGAATTAAATGCATTTATAGTAACTTGTGTATAAAAAAAAAATAAGATTGACCTGTGTCCTAAAGCAAAATCTTACTTTAGGACACACTTCCTATATATGTTTTATGTCAAGCACTAAAGGAAAAAATGAGACTGGATGAGACATGTTTAACAATGGCTGTAATCATTAAGAAAAGAACAGACTGACATCAATTAAATTATCTGAATTTAACTTCAAAGATAACATTTTTACAAGTGCTGTATTTAATTAACTCTCATGCCAATCCAAATGGCAATTTTTATTTTTGGGTGCTACTGATCTGTTAAGGCCAGTGTCACACTTGGTTGTTTTGTTGCTGAGCTGGAAAAATAGTAACCATTGTTTTGTGTGGAATAATCGACACAGGCTATTTTGTTTTGAACCTTAAACAAAAATGAGTCTAATTAAGGGCAGATAAGCTACAAAACAGCCAGTGTGACACTGCCCTAGCTCAGTTTTTGAAATGTATTTGCATCTACCAATAATGACTATCACAGTTCATGTTTACTGATTGCGTTGGACAGTGGAAATCAGTAGGATGTTTGTTGTATGATTACATATTTTGTAGAGATTGACAAAGTATATGAAATGTATAGTGGCTCATCACAGTGTTTTACACATTTCAGTCCGAAACCTCTTCAGATTTTGTTAATTTTGTTTGATACGGCTGCCAAATGTAGATGTTATGCTGGTGAAACAGCCATTTTGCTAGCATTAAATGCCAAATAACATCAAAAGCGAAAAATTGGATTGTAATTTTATTTCTTCATAGTAAAAATGATTATAGTGACAAGACTAGTGATTGTCATCACTATTGGCCTAATTTGCTCTGGAACTCAAAAAGCGGCGGCAGCAGCAGCAAAGCACTAAGCTGGTTATTGACAAAAGTGCGAATAGTCGCGTAAAGGAATGAATTTGCCAATTCCCCATATTCTCTGATGTAGTAAATTCGCCAGCTAATGATTGTCGCACACTACATAATAGACTGCTACTGAGGCGGTCGCGACTTTACTGTGGTAATATTGTCGCAGTTGCATATTATCTATGGGACTTTGTTGTCTAGTCAATAAGGTGTAGAGAGTCATAGAGTAGCCACCTGAAGTGATGTGAACTCGCACTTTAGCTAATAACCCCCTAAATGCATAAAATTATCCTTCAAGTGGCCATAGGTGGTAAGATATGGTGAGTTGGTTCAGCCATTTTCATCTATATTTGTGAACCATCAACAGAATTGGCCAGACCATGCCAATTCTTTGTGAAAGCATACTGATTTGGCTGGGCTTAAAGGGATACCAAAGCCTGTAAAAAGTACTTTCTGTTTATTGGGCATTTAGTTTTAAATATAACAGGTGTTAAAATGAGAGGTTTAGGATTATCAATTTTGCAGAATAGTTATAGAAATAAATAAAATCACTTGTAGCAAAAGTTATCAGCTAATCCTAGCCCCTTGTCCTGTTACCTCTGTTCAGGCCATTATTTGTGTGCATCATTTGGATTACTAAGCAGCTATTGCCTCTGTTTTAGGTTGCTTTTCTCCAGTTTTTTAGTCTCTCAGAGCTGCTTTGCACTAAGTTTCCTGAAGAAAGTGAATTTTAATTAGTTTTTTTTTTTTGGGTGGGGGGTTAGCATGCTCAACTAGTGAGTTTAACCCTTGATTAAAGTTCCTCCAATCTGATCCCTTAAATCACGACCTAGCAGGGATCTGATTGAATAAGCTGTAATGTCAATCATGATTTAGCCCCGCCCAGTCTGACTTGAGATTCAATTTGGGCATCAGACCAGAAAAGAAGCAGGGAGTTTGCTTCTTTTACTACAGTCTTAGCTGAATGCTTTTAGCATCCAGCTAAGACAACTCCCTGCTTCTTAAAAACAGTCTTTTAAGTGGACCTGAGAGGTCCACTTTAAGGGGCTTGGATATTGTTGAAAACCTCTTCTACAAGTGCTTGTTTTTCTTCAATTGCTATGGCTATTCTGCAAAATAGATGAGCCTAAATCTGTCATTTTAACACTTGTTCAACTTAATACTAGGTGGCCAATAAATAGAAAGCTCTGTATTTACAGGCTTTTTATGGACTGTGTCCATTTTATTACACTGTCAATATCAGAATAGCCATTCTGCATTCTGCTTTACAATGTTCAACAGATCTATAGTTTGCTGCAAATTGGTGTGATTTTGCTAGTTAGGTCTGACACTGGCTACCTGTGGTGTTGCATAGGAATCGCATGACTGTGGGAGATATATCAACTCACATGCAAGGAAGCACATTTGGCAAGACACATTGTGGTATGTAAAGTGACTGGCAAGGTTATTTTATTATAATAAATAATTGTACCCTGCGAAACCAATTGTCCAACATTAAGCTAGATAAAAAAGATAAGCAACAATGAAACAATGTGTTAAAAGAACTAGCAGCAAAGAAACTGAGCAACATGTAACCAACAAGAAAATATCCAAGAAGCCAATTAATCATAGAAAAATTTCCAAAAAGAAATCAGAAATAATTAAACAGAAAACAGAAATCATATATAATTAAAACATAATATTTCTGTACTTGTTTAAAAAAAAAACGTACAAACATGTAGTGTCTCGTCGTATTTTAAAACTGTGTGAATAAAAAGTAAAAAATGGGAGCACTGTTCAGTAGCAGTCACTGGTGATTATGTTTACTGATGTTGCGTTCAAAGCAAAAAGTAAAGTCTGAATTTCTCTAAACTCCTAATGCTTTTGAGTTTTATTTTTTACTTAAAATGTGTTTTTATGCTTATTGTTTTCCTGCAGGTTCCAGAGAACAGTCCTAGATCTTTCACTGCAGTGGAGATTTGCCAACCTTCCAAATAATGCCAAGTTAGAAATGGTGAGCTGTTCACAGCAGAGGGCTGCAGCAGAAAACACGGTGAGCAATTACCTGTACATTTAAACTACTCGCCATGTGGCCATGAAACTTAAGCCACTAGATTAAGGTGACTGAATGACCCAAAAGGTAGAAATGTTTGGGCCTTTTAAATTGCAATTTGTATGAGCATTGTTCACAGCCATTAAGGAACTTGCAGCTTAAAATTGAAAATGATTGTGACTGTTATATCTCATGGAGGTGACAATCAATCCTAATAAAGTCTCCTCTTTCTACTTACATGCCAGGATCAAAATAAACCCACAATCTTTCCCTTCCATCCCATTACTTAAATATTTCTGTTTCTTCTGCAGGTTTTATTTACATATGGCAGCCTTTGTATGATTTCAGCTCCACCCCCTGCTGAGAAAGCTATTGTTCTGGGCTTTTGGCTTCTTAGGCTCGGTTCACACTGGCCTTTTTACGCGCAGCGTATCATAGTGTATTTTTTTACACAGTAGCATATTATGTGCTGCGCATAATACGCTAGTGTGAACAGAGCCTTATAGAGCAGGGGTGGGCAAACGTTTAAGCCGTCGGGCTGCATGAACTGCCCGATGGCTTCAGAGGACTGGAGGGGACGTGCCTAGCGTGCTGATGCCTATGGCACTAGGCCACGCCCCCATTTTAATATCCTCCCGTGGGTCGGTCCAAGACTTCTGGAGGGCCGGATTTGGCCCACAGGCTGTAGTTTGCCCACCCCTGTTATAAAGCATAACTGAAAATCAGCAGTGAATGAATGCCACATTGATACTCGTAGTTTAAAAGTGGACCTGTTAGGTCCACTAAAAAACATATTGTTGTAAAGCATGGAGTAGTATTAATAAAAACATTTAGCAAAGACTTGAAGAAAATTCCGTGCTTCTTTTTTTTCCCCTGATGCCCAATTTCAAGCTCGAGTCGCAGTGGTGGAACTTAAGGGCATCTGGCATTATAGCTCCTCCTCCTCCTATAGATCATTGCTAGATTGTGATTTGAGGGATCAGATTGGAGGAGCTATAATGAGTTGGGCAATGGGACAGAAAAGATGCAGGGAGTTTGCTTCAATTATTGCAGTCTTAGCTGAATGCTTTTGCTAATGTTATTTCTGATTCACGTAAATATTCTTCTAAGTGAAACTAACAGGTCCACTTTAAAGGAGAACTATATAGGCGCATTATGTCAAAGGGTAATTTGGAGGGGAAGAAAAGCTTCAGTGCTGCCCCTGTTTTCTGTACTCTGCTGATGGCTTCTCGTCTTGATAGGCGACATAATCTTCTTCACTTCTTCTGTCAGTTTTGCCGAATAAAGCAAGCGCAGTAATAGATCTATGATGTAAGACTGCTGTTGCGCTTGCTGTATTCAGTAATACTAATAGGGAGAGAAAATGAAGAAAGTTGCAGCACCTTTTTGTCAAAACTAAAGCGCTGCATAATATATCGGCACTATATAAATGAATACATACATACATGCATACATACATACATACATACAAAACAAGAAGACGTTGGTAGAGTATGGAGATCAGAGGTAGCACTGGAGCTTAAATCATTGATTAAGAGGATCACACCTTGAAAAAACAAGTCTATAGTTCTCATTTAATGGACCATATGACAATCACCCAACCAGTCAAACATTGTGAGATGAAGTGTCAGGGTTCATTGGCACATTAAGTATCCAATATGGTAGCAGTGAGACACTACTACCAGCAGTTCTATAAGTTAACTCTACAGCCCAAAGGTACTGATTTGATGCTTTATAATATAGCGGTTTAGGCTGGCAGACCCTATACTTTCAGCATATCGGTTATTGTTAGACTACATTAGTTCTTTCATATCTGTAGAAGCTGTTGTATTATTATTACAAGACCTTGTTAAATATCTGTAGACTTCAGTAGCACATTGTCCCAGTGGCTAAATTCGCTTGAAAAGTGATTTGTTTGATCTCCCATAATGTATACAGCATCTCTCATCACTTAGATATACAGTGTGCTTCCAGTGATGTGAACCTTTTCAGCACGAGTGCTGAAATGGTGACATCACTCACCAGCTTACCCAGAAGTGCAGGCGCTGATGAGTGACATCAATGCGCTGGCATCAGGGGAGGAGCGCTTAGCAGTGAGCGAGCTCTACTTCAGTGTAGGCCGTGGATCTGATCTGAAAACTGTT
Source organism: Pipa parva (assembly GCA_019650415.1). Taxonomy (NCBI): domain Eukaryota; kingdom Metazoa; phylum Chordata; class Amphibia; order Anura; family Pipidae; genus Pipa; species Pipa parva. The sequence continues at coordinate 9,831 of WMED01024026.1, forward strand.
GGGTCTGCGGCCTGCGTTGGAGGAGCACTTGCTTGCTAGGGGGATGGAGGATAGCAGAGGTGGCGATGGTGCGCATGCCCACAAAGAGGTCTGTGAATGCCCTCTCTGGCATGCGTGCCATAGGTTCACCATTGCTGCCCTAGAGGGTAGCATGCTATAACTAAATATTTGGCATTAATCACTGAAAAAAATCAACAGTCTGACAGAAGGTATTTCATTTGTAAGATTAGTAAACCCTAGGGTAAGAAAAAATGTATTTATTCAGCTACCCATTTGGGACTCTCAGTGACAAAATCATTGTTAATGCATTAATCTTTTTCACATTGAGAGGGACAATGCCGCATGGATTTTAGTTTCAGATTTGGGGTGTGGTGTTTCCTCCATAACAGTGCTCTGGGCTCTTAAACAAATCTTGAAGCTATATGTAATCAAGTGAGTAGCCCAGAAGGAAGCATTTAATGGACATGCACAAACTTGTGATCATTTTCCCTTTACCTCTTGGAACCTCTAGGGGGGCCTCCTCCTAACCTGACAAATGAGGCCCTGCCAAATTGACAGTTTATTTTTCCGCATCCCAGCTGCAGAAAAAACTTTCCAGTTGTATTGCACAGTAGCTAGAAGGCCATACATTTTATTGTTCAGTACCTATATGGCTAGCTGGACCCCTTACATCACATTGTTGTTGGCACTGTTCATACTATGCCATGCTATGACAATCAACAAAACAGAGCTTAGAGGAATAATGATACACAAATGCAACAAAACACACATTAAATGGCAAACACTAAATATATTCTAGACTGGCTTTGAGATTAAAACTGAATCTTGATGCAACTGGAGATTGCCCGAGAGACTGAAATGAGAAAGCAGATTTTTATCATATAGTGGAATTTCCTTTCTGTTAATGGAATTTGGGGGAAAAAATGTTAAGCAGAATGTGTAAAACAACTATAAATTTTAAACTCTTGGTCATTGCTGAACTCTGTGCAAAACGTGCATACGGATATTTACTTAGAAAGTTGACTTTTCAAAGACAAAGCATTAAATTGTTTTTTAATTTTATGTCATTTTGTGCGTAGTGAAAAAAAACATGCTCTCGTTCAAACAGAATACCAAGAAAAATTTTGAGACTGCAGAATTTGTAGCTTAACAATAATAGATTAACTCTTTTGTAACTGGATTTCCTGCTGTTACTTCCTTATGTAGAGATTGTATAACCTGTTGTTAAAAAGAAAAAAATAATTTACCCCCACCATTTATTTTGGCCCACCCTGGATATAGTTTTCCAGGGTGGGCCAAAGTTTTGGAATGCCATCCTGTCTGTGGCATGTTGCTGAGGGGAAGAGGAGCAAATCTATGTGGGCAGTGTCCAACACAGTGGCCATTTTGAAAGCCACACAAACCACAGACAATGTTCTGCATGTATTCCGGTGTCTCCATACTTTTGGTCCACCCTGTAGATCAGGGGTCCCCAAACTTCGGCTCGTGGGCCG
>WMED01024027.1:0-11322 GCA_019650415.1 Pipa parva
CCGAAGTGAGGCGAACACTACGCGCCTCACTTCGGAGCTTGCTGAATTCCCCCCTAAATTCCTGCAGCTTGCTGGCTTAAAACCTGTTGCAGCATGTGTTTAAACTAATTTCAGATCATGACTGCAGCATATGCAATGTATGTGTTCAGTTTTAAAGGGATGAGATGGCAGCTCTAGAATGAGATTCCCCAGCAAAATAGTAATTTATGATTAAAAAATTCTCAGTGTTTGTATTGAATTTCATATAGCCCTGGGATAGGTATGTTCATGTCATTTTCCAGGGCAGGGTGAATAACAAACTGGTTTTTGCCGTGTATTAAAAGGTTGTAGATAACCCAGCCCATTAATAATTATCTCAGAAGCAAAGATTATGTTATAGGTGTTTGTATTTAACAGATAGAGAGAAAAACCCTCCAATGCAGGTAAAATGAAACTGTTTGAAAGAGAATAAAACATTGCTTAATCCCTTATGTATTTCACTTCAAACGTTAGATTTATTTGACAGATATATTCGAAGTTCCCTGAGTGGTACAAACATACGAAAGCTGGGGTACATTAAGAACGTACTGTGTCTTTACTTCAGAAAAATATGGAGAGGCACAGGTGACATCCTTATGGACTTACAGTAGATCTCTAATCTCATAGAATAGGCCTTAGTCCAGCCTATGTTTTTGTTAGGCCTTAGTCTATCCTAAATCTTTTTAGGCTTGACTCCTTTAAATAAATGAAAATATATATTTATACATTTGCAGAAGAGCAAATTCGTACAGGATCTGGGGATAGGAATTGTGTGCCTGAGACTGTATCTTGTGTCTTATCAAATGTAGGCACCAGTAGGTTTTACCAACCAATTTCCTGTGTCCAATGTGCTGCTTTGTTTGTCACTGTGGTGGGTTTCCATATTTCACCTGTGTGCAGGAGACCTGAACAGCCTCATTACAACACAGAAGTCACTGTGCCACTATTGTGACAAGGAATCAATAATCTCAATTAGGAAGACTAGTTACCCTCCAGGCTATCATGCCTTCGTGGGCACTGGACATTGCTGACCGATATATTTTTGTATCACAATGCAACAAATCTTTGAATTACTATGGATAATTAAAAAATAAAAATTGCCCCTTTGATGAATTCCAGTTTGTGTCATTGAGTCATGAACTGAGCTCAAATAACACCTAGCATTATCCACTACAAAACTAGGAAATAGATTCATCTTTCTACTTCTACATGAGGAATAAACATCACATATGACATGATTGGTGAGTTTAGGAGTATAACATTTTATAAACTGAGAAAGAAGATGTTTGGAAGACTTTAGTTTGCAAATATGGATTTAAAATTAAAATTAAACAGTATAATAGACCATATGTTTCTTATTTTTTTCTTCGCACATTGCTGAATTACCCCCATAATTGTGAATATAAAAAAATGCCAAAAACTCAGTTCTGCATTAAGGACATTTTTCAGATTTTCTCGGCACTGATAAAAACATTTTTAACCCTTTCTTATTAAAATATATATAATATACAGTATATGATATAATATATATATACTGTATATAACATATATAGTACAGCTTTACCAAACTAGTTAATTGGTTTCCTACAGACTCTGGGGGGCTTATTCACTAAAGTCCAAATTTGACTGTCAAATTCTTAAACAGTGAATTCCCATAGCAAATCTGCGACTATGACAATCCTCCCATAGTAAAGTCGTGATTGCGACATTTTTCTCATTATAAAGATGCAACAGTAGCAGTGTATTGCGACTGTCTTTAGCTGGCGAATTCACACTTTACGTGATAATTCAGACTTTAGAGAATAACCCCCTGAGATTTTTCATTTTACTGGTGACACATTTCAAAATATCAAGTGCAACTCCTCATCATAATGTATACCTCTAATTCAGTCACCCATGCAGCATGTGTACATTATAAGTATCCTAATTAAAGGTAATGACTTGGCAACTCTAGTGTTGTATACATGCCACACTTCCCCTTTAAAGATGAAGACATGGAAATATTCAGAGTGCAAATGTACATGAATAAATGGATATTAACACATTAGGCACATTTCCTAAATCTGCCTATTTTAAATGCAACGTTACTATGTATGGAATAGTAAAAAACTGCCACCTCATTCTGGGGGTAATTCGGCATAGACCGAACTTATCCTCTGATCCTTCGACTCTGCCCGCACAGACTGTAATGCGCTCGCTGTTGCCCTGCGAGCGGACATCAGTACATGCTTTAAAGGGATTCCAGTCTCGCGAGGCGACTTGAGTTGAGCCTCGCCGAGACTGGAATCCCTTTAAAGCGTTCGTTGATGTCCACACGCAGGAAATCAGCGAACGCATAGCAGTCTGTGCGGGCAGAGTCGAAGGATCAGAGGGTAAGTTCAGACTATGCTGAATTACCCCCTCTGTTAGAACTGAAAACATATAATGTCTAAACACTAAAAAAAAAATGCTATGCTACTGGTTGATGCTGCCCTTTGCATCTGGTCAGCGATTTGCTTGTGTTTACAAGCTATTTGCCTGCTTGTCCAACATAAAGTATGTCACAAAGGCACTTGATAATATCTACCACATAGGAAAAAGTACAAAGCGCAAACATGGACACTAATTAAAACTGAGGTAACTTTGAGGAGGACCTAGCGATGGGCCAAGTGAAGCTCACCTGGGAAAGAGAATTCCCCAGGTGGAACCTATAGGTTCCTTTGTGAGTCCAAGAAAAGAAGGTGTTATAATAAGGAGCTATAGAGCAGACTAGAGGGCTGCTTTTGCTCCACCAGGAGGTATTGAGTGGTTTCTCCCACAGGGTGACAGAGGAAAATCCCAACCCATTTACAGCACTGAGTAGATAGTGTAATGCACCTTAACAAAATAAAAGGCTGGGTTCTGCAAGCTGGAAGACAAAAATGTGTGCTGTGTTAGCATTGATGTGATTAAAACAATTTGTTAGGAATATTACCATTGTAATAAATGTCACATAAATAAAATGTTGGTTTCTAATTGACCACCACTAACTTATTAGTAAATGATGATATGTCCCTGGGAAATAAACCTGTCTGGGATACTGTTAATATTCTATTGTACCAGGGTATGAGATCTATGGGTAACAATAACTATACACACTTGAGCACAATAGGTCCACCTGAAGATCCAGTTTTTCCAGTTCATCAAATAAATGTATTATTTTTACTTCCCATAGTTCAATGTAAAAATCCCAGCTTGCACCTGTGCAGCCAGTTTGTCTAAGAGCATGGCATTGTAGCTCAGAAACAATGATTAATAAATTGGTAAATAATAGGACATGAAATAAATCCCACAGAAGACGTCAGTTGTTATTTTTAAACTTTCCATGAAGGTGGTAAATCATAAAAAAAATATAAAAAAAAAATTAAACCTGTGCAGTTTTGCTTCACGTGAAAACTACTAAAGTTGAAAATGATTTTTTCAGCTTTTTTGCCCAAAACATTTTCGACCTTTTTAACCCTACTTTTCAACCATTTTTCTCCCAAAGAGTCTGATGCACTCTCCCTCTCAGCAGTCGCCATGACAGTCTGGCTTCCTACTCAGCTATTAGTAGCTGAGCACTGTGGGGGCTTGGCAGCTCTAAACAAATAACCACCAGAAACATCCTAATTAAAGCATATCCAAAGGAAGAGAAGCATTCAGACCGGGTAGTGAACTACCAGTTGTTTTATTTACATACAACCTTACATGTTTCGGGCACAGGGCCCTTTATCATGGACCTTACAACATGTAAGGTTGTATGTAAATAAAACAACTGGTAGTTCACTACCCGGCCTGACTGCTTCTCTTCCTTTGGATATACATTGCTGCATGTGGTACTACGACGGACGTACCGTGAAAGCAGAGGCCTTTTTCCAATACAAGGAAAGAATTACCTACTCCCCTAGGTGACCTCTCATACAGAATCCTAATTAAAGTGCAGTTGTTCAGTTACTCAGTCAAGTAACATGCATTTAGTAACAAAGACTAGTTATCTGCAACAAATTGAGTAAAGCCAAATTTCCAGTAACAATATACTTAAAAAGCCATGTATACATTTCCAAAGTGAATTGAGATGGGTTTTTAAAGGGACCTTAAAGCCTGTCAAAAAATTGTTTTTCATTTATTGGCCACCTAGTACAGCACATTTTAAAATGACTTGCCATTAAGCTTACTGATTTTGCAGAATAATCATAGCAAAAAAAGAAAAACAAGCACTTGGAGCAGAGGTTATCAGTGAATGATAGCTCCTCTTCCAGTTACTTCTGTGCCGTCTGTTACTTGTGTGCAGAATTGATATTACTAAGCAGCATTTGACTTTAAGCTGTTTTAGGCTGCTATTCTTTAGTCTTTCAGTCTTTTAGAGCTGTCTTGCGCTAGGTTTGCTGAAGCAAGTGAAAGTTAAATTTAATTAGCTTCAGAAGGGAGGAGCATGCTCAGTTAGTTTGCATAGCCCATGACTAAGGGGGAGGGGATAGGATTAGAAGAAACACTCTTCATGTGCTTGTTGTTTCTTCAATTGGTATGACTAGTATGCAAAATAAGTAAGCCTAAACCTGTCATTTTAACTCTTGTACTTAAAACTAGATGACCAAAAGATGGAAAGCTCTTTTTATTTTTACAGACTTCAGTGTCTCTAAAACAACATAGTTTGTTTAACAAACCATCCTTGGAGTGTATATTGTTGCTGCAAAATGTGATTTTCTATAATCCCCATGGCCAGACAGAAGAGGCAGGGATAGTTTCGATCTCTGCAGACAGAAAGTGCACACGTTTCTTTATTTTGCCCAAGAGATCATGAGATATGACAGTGCCAAACAAACCTGCAGGATTGCTTTGGTTTGTGAGTTAATTTATCATGAACATAACAGTTTATACAAGTTTAAAGGAACCAAATGCTTTCTTTATAAATGAATATAACCCTTCAGGGCTTTCCAGATTGACTGTGCCAAAGTACGCAAGAAACTGCTCCTGGTGGTGGTCTCTTCTTTGCTATGGGAATCCTCTGTTTAGTGAATAATGAGTAGAGAAATAACTGCTAACAGAGTGCATCGACCTGAAGTGATGAGAGTTCACTTTGTAGTCGATTTCTTTCATTGATGAATAAGCAACTTAAAATTGATGAAAAATAAAATCTAATGAAATATTTTTCTTTGATAAACCCTGTGAAGACACATATCAATTTCTTCTTTAGAAACTATATATATATATACTGTATATATGCATAACTGTATACAATTTGAATGACAATATACTTACTTTACTCACACAGAAGGCAGATAGCAATGGGTATGAGATCATATGAGCAAAATAAGCTGATGTTAGGAAGGTTAAAATGACTGAACTACATTCTGAAGAGATGAAAAATGTGGTGCATGTAGACCTCACACTGTGCATTATGCTCTGTGCCAGATGGAACTGCTGTCCAGAGAGATCAGTAGAGAAGCTTGTTTTTCTTCTGTCCAATCTGATCTCTTTGATCCCCCACACAAACCAACAAACAAATGAATGACCTACTGTCTGAATAGCATTTTGGTTCTATTGAATATGGTGGGGCTAAGACCAGACTGTAAGAAGATGTAACCAATATTGAATATGCTTGAACATGAAGACTTCTAACACTTTTAACCTAAAAAAAAATATCATTAAAAAATCTATATTGGTTTTCTGCCTTTGGCCAGTTACTAAGAAACACATGTCCTGACTTCACCCAGACTTTTCAGATCAGATGTTTGCTATTGTGATAAAGTAATTATTTAACAAATTATGGAGAATTATAAAGAATAAAATTCACAGGAAAGTGCCACAATTACTGTCTATTTTCCTTCTATCCTTCTTGGTTAAGGTGCAGAGTTATAGTTATAATCTAATAAGAAAAAATCTCCTTATTACACTTACAGAACTACAACCAAAAAAACACAAAATGTGTAAAGGCAGCGCTGAATGAGGTAAATGAGCAATTGCAAGAAGCAAAAAAAATCCACTACACTTACAGAACTGTTTATTAGACTAATTAGGGCAAAATTGATTAAACTCGGAAAGACCGCTCTCACTAAGGTGCTAATTCAACTGTCGAATTCACAAACAGCGGATTCCCATAACAAATCCACTACAGTTTCTCCATTGTAAAGTCGTGACAATTTTTTATAGTTAAGATTGCAACAATTTTCCCATAATAAAGTTGTGACTGCAACAATATTCTCATTATAAAGACGCAACTGCGACAGTAGCAGCCTATTGCGAATTCACACCTATATGCAACAAATTGGACTTTAGTGAATAACCCCCTAGGTCTTTCTGAGTGTACCGAGTGAAAGCTTTCGAGATAGAGTTTTTCCATCTCGATGTTTCTAATTTTTTTCCATGGAAAGGTAGCCATACTTTACGTTAGTAGCCATACTTTACATTAGTAGCCATACTTTACATTCGTAGCCATACTTTACATTAGTAGCATGGCTACCTTTCCATCAAAAATTTGAAAAAGTTGAAAAGCTCTATCTCGAATTCTCAAAATAATCTGGCAAGAACAATGCAAGATTTATCTCGGGAAGACGCAGAGCGGTCTTTCACAGTTTAATAAATTTGGCCCAATATTAATAGAATCTAGTATTAGTATAAGCGCATGCTCCCACATAGAGTATAATATTTAAAAAAGAGATGATTTAAGGGTTCATACCTGGGCCCGACAATGCTGTGCATGGCTATGTACACACAGACATTTAGAATGCCCCATGAGCATACGGAAGTCCGCTATGGTCCACAGCCTCTTCCTCCCAGAGGAGCAAATTGAGAGTAATCCCAGTGTCCCTCTGTCCCGCTCTGTCTGTCTAATGGATGGCCGCTGCCATCTCTAAGATGGCACATAACCTGTAATTGCAAATAGACTGCCATAACCTGATGATGCATTTACCATGAGTTTTCAAGCTTTTGCCAAGCATTCTGTAATCATTCTAAATCATCCTACATCATTTGTAAACTGTTTCAGCTGATGAAAAATGATGTGTCTGAAAAAACTTATGCACTAATTGAGAAAATCACAGTTAAATTCACATATACACAGAACCATATGTCTGCATTTTATTTATTTCTACAGTATAATGCATTTATATGGATACACAATAAGCAAACAATCAATACCACCCTATTATATCTTAAACCCACCCAGATTAATTTCTTATCCAATGACCTACATGATGCTCCACCCTTCATGTGACATCAATTACATAACTCAACTCAGCCTACCCTGGACTGTATGCATTCCTCCAGGCCTATAGAAACACATTGTTTCCAGGGATGGTTACTGGGAAATATTTATTAACAAACTATTATGGCAAATGTACTGTTTCCCCATTGTACCATTATTGGTAGGTGACTTACTTTTTTTTCTTCAGATCCAATACTTACTGCAAAAAACATACTGCCCAGAGGTTGGAAATCCATTCATTTTGAATTGGCAAGTTTTGAGACAATTGGGGAAATGTATCAAGTGGTATTAACATAAAAAATAGATGCAAATTACTTTGAGTCCATTTAATTAGCAATTTGCATCCATTTATTGGCAATTTATCATTCACTTTGCGTCCATTTTGCTCCAGCTGCGCCTGTTTTTTTTTATTTTTGCGAAAGGCAGTGTTGAAAACCAGGCGCACTTGATTTATGAAGGTTGGAACGATTTTAAGACCTGTTATAAGAAGTAAAATTAACGCCTGCCTCAACCCTGGCGTTAGAGAACCAGGCACGCATTTGTGTAAAAAAAATGTTAGCAATTCCTATTTTGCGTCCTTTTTTTACACTAATGACTGGTTTGTGTAAAAAAGTTAGCAATTCCCATTTATGCATGGATATTGCTAACACTTTGCTAATATTTGGACACAAACAGAAATTGCTAATATTTTTTACACAAACCAATAATTAGTGTAGAAAAAGGACACAAATTGTGAACATTTTTACACAAAAATCGAAGTTATCATTTGGCGCACTTTTAATGGTAAATAGCTGTTATTTGTCAGCGCCTAATTTTACCACTTTGATAATGCCACTTGATACATTTCCCCCAATATGCTTTAGTAGTTATATTCTATTAATCATTAAATAGAGTTAACCACTGTGCTCCACGTACCCCAATGAACGTATTAATTAATTAGTACAGCATATATAATAATATAAAGAACTAGAACCTCTACTGCATATGAAATGAATCTACAAGATGAACAAACACACTGGGAAAACATGTACAATCTTGAATGCCATTAATGACTAATACAAAATACACTCTCATGGATTAGAATTTAATTATAGCAAATTATGCAGTACAAATTTTCCCACTGGATCATTTGTTCAGAAAAAACAGACGACAATCTTTCAATACACATTAATGGTATTAATAATTCTAAACTATTGTCCTGTGCATTTGTACATTGTCCTAGATGTAATATTCGCTACAGACACAAGATATGATAATAAAATTTCAGCACCGCAATGGAATCGTTCTGGATGTACTACTTGTGGAGCACCCCCATGTGTCACTCACATAAACACTTTCATCTTATCAATATGTCCAGAGCCGGCTCTGGCTCTATTGGCGCCCTAAGCGCCCCCTCCCCTGGCGCCCCCAACCCCGGCGCCCACCCACCCGTGATGCCCCGCCCCCTCCCCCGGCGCCCACCCACCCGCGACACAAACCTTTGTGCAGACAGTGCGGGCAGGCATAGGCATAAATGTAGTAAAAAAAAATGCTAGGGGCGCCCCCCTGGGCAGGGGGCGCCCCTAGCATTTGCCTACTCTGCCTAATGGCAGAGCCGGCACTGAATATGTCATCTAGATTTCTAATTTAATCTGGGAATGTAACTGGTACACTAGCTCTGTAGTTAGTTTCCCTCAGTCGCTGAGATATAGGGGGTTACTGACTAAAGTGAGAATTCAACTGTCGGAGTGAATTGTCATCACTTTGGGTGGTTACGCACTGATTCACTACTGCTTATTCACTAAACAGCGTATTCCTATTTTAAATCTGTAACCGCGTCAGAATTCCCATAGTAAACTCGCGACTGCTGCAGTAGCAGTCCTATTGTGTAGTGTGCGGACCGAATATCCGAATATGGGGAAGTGGCAAATTCACACCTTTATGGGACAATTCGGACTTTAGTCCATAATCTCATTTCAGATTGTCATCAGAGTGTTTCAAGTAAGGTGTTTACAATATGTGTTTTTAGCAGCATTATAGAGACAAGTGGAGTATAGGTGATACCTTTTATTGGATAACTGAATAGATGGTAAATGCTGCTTTCCACACTACTTAGCTCTCTTCTTCAGGCATGGTATCAGAGACAAGTAGAGTATAGGTGATACATTTTATTGGCTAATTGAATAGATGGTAAATGCAAGCTTTCCACACAACATGTCTTGTCTCTGATTATATCTATGGCTAACACATTGCTACACTCTACTTGTCTCTGATTATATCTATGGCTAACACATTGCTACACTCTACTTGTCTCTACTTATATCTATGGCTAATGCAGTGCTACACTCTATTTGTCTCTACTTATATCTATGGCTAACACAGTGCTACACTCTACTTGTCTCTGCTTATATCTATGGCTGACGCTGTGCTGCACTCTACTTGTCTCTGCTTATATCTATGGGTGACACATTGCTATACTCTACTTGTCTCTGCTTATATCTTTGGCTAATGCAGTGCTACACTCTACTTGTCTTTGCTTATATATATGGCTAATGCAGTGCTACACTCTACTTGTCTCTGTTTATATCTATGGCTAATGCGGTGCTACACTCTACTTGTCTCTGCTTATATCTATGGCTGACGCGGTGCTACACTCTACTTGTCCCTGCTTATATCTATGGCTGACGCAGTTCTACACTCCACTTGTCTCTGCTTATATCTATGGCTGATGCGGTGCTACACTCTATAGCAACATTGTATATATAGTGTTGCTACTTAAAGAGTTTTCTTGTCACATGAATACATATAATACATATAATCATCTAAGTATATTTAACTCCGAGGGTTAATTCATGTAACTCCTATGAATGTACACATCATTTTAACTTTCTTTGTTTTAAAGAAAACCTTGAAGCATAAAATGCATTTAAGTACTGTGCAATGTTTTGGCTTATATAGATACACCATGGGTAATGCTCGTTGTTAAGCCTCAGGCAATTAGACTGAATAAGACTGTGCATAAGACTCTGCATTCCATGTTGACTGTGTAACCTCAAACACCCTCAAAATGTTAGATAAGGACGAAGGCTAAGATTTTTGTATTCACAAGACATGTTGACCTTAACACCATGTAAGGCAAGGATCTGATATTGGAGGTTTACATGAAGATTTTTATTGATCTGAATTAAATTTCAAACTGATATCTTCCTCACAAACAACACACAGAATATTAATGTACTAATGATTTTGCTGGCAGATTAACCAAACCTTTGATTTGTGGTCACCAATCATCTTGTGGCTCTTTAGCTGTTAAGCTACAGTAGAGTATTCTGCCAACAGCCAACATCTGAAATCACACACAGGCTTTGCTATCTTGAAAATCTTTTAAATGAATAGTCTAATCTGCAATAGAGAAACAAGCATCTGTTATTGTTATATAACATCAGTTTAGGCGAAATAAAATATTCCTAAAGGAGCTCTAAACTCTTTGAAATAATATGCATAAAAATACATGTTTATGCTGTTATCCATGTTTGTAACAGACCTGTAAATGCTGCACACACCTTTTATAAAGCAATAACTAAAACACTTCTATTTCACATTTTTTTATCAGTTGTACGGATTAGAATGGCCAGTACTGATGCAACTGCGAGTCAGCGGACCCTGCAGCCGAGAGTAAGTGGACCCTGCAGCCGAGTCTAAACGGACCCTGCAGCCGAGACTAATTGGACCCTGCAGCCACGAGTCAGCGGACCCTGCAGCCGAGAGTCAGCCGACCCTGCAGCCGAGAGTAAGCAGACTCGGCAGCCGCAAGTTAGCGGACCCTGCAGGGTCAAAGTGGTCAGAGTAACTAGCGTAATATGGAAATTTTGTAGGAGAGACTGGAATGGGAATGTATAACTGCATTATTAATATATGGTAAATAATTTTGCACTGTAACTAAGGTCTGGTAAACTCTACTTTGTTTCCCCAAATAACACAACAATCCACCTTCCACATGCACACAAAAAGAACTACAGCCATGTACTACTTTATGACAGAGACTTCACCCTACAGCGCAGCTGCACTAATAGCGGCTGAATCCATGGTGAATAGAGCTCACAAGAGCCAAGGGGAGCGCTTAA
>WMED01024028.1:0-11322 GCA_019650415.1 Pipa parva
TATGTCTCGTACATACTGAAATATTGACAATAAAAACCTTGAACCTTGAACCTTGAACCAGAAAATGTATGTGTGATGTGTACCGGCCAGTTTTTCATGAAAGGGTATCTTCTCCCGGACATTTTTGCCTAATGTGTAATGTAATGACTGTACACAAGTTAATCTCCTGCATTTCAGGAATGTAATCAAGCATGACCAGTGAGGCTAAAAGGTCAGCACATTGCTTAACCAATAGCAGTCAGGCAGCTTTTTCTTCTTGTGATTAGTACTTATATCACACACATTTTCTGGTGCTGGAGTTTTCCAGGGCTCTGTAATAAATCATCCTGCTTCACATGCAACATCTACTGGGGAGAAATGTTTCTCACTAAGGTATAGTACTGCATATGTAAAGATGTACTCTGACTATACTTCTCCTTTAAGAAATGCAATGTTTGCAGAATGCTAATCACTAAAGACTACACCACCATTTGAGTGATTCCCCACAATATATTTGTCTCAAATTGACATACATACAAAAATGCACTTTTATTTTGAACGATTACTAATTACTAAAGGTAAACATTGCCATCATGGTGAGACTTTTTAAATTTACACAATGCAGATATATCTTGTTTATTGGGAAACCAACATACTTATGGCTGATTAAGCAACAGCATTTAATTAACAACAGAGACTTCTGTAATTTCAGGCTAAATTTTGAGCTTATTATAATGGCTAAAAAAGTGGCAATAATTGGAGCTGGATGCGCTGGGCTGGCCGCTATTAAATGTTGCCTAGATGAAGGCCTGGAGCCCACTTGTTTTGAAAAGAGCAATGACATTGGGGGACTGTGGAGATTTACAGTAAGTATTTTACTTTTCTTTATACTTTGTAACAGTAATTATACTGTATTTGCCAGGGTGCAGATTTCTATACAATGAAGGGTTGTAAATTAGCTGTTTTTGGAAGGGTTTTGTTTTCTTAATGATCCTATTAATGATTTGCCTCAACATTTACTTAGCTTCTTTGTTGCAAAATGCACTTAAAAGAATGTCCATTTGCTCTTTCATTATTCGTAATATTCAAAACATTAAAAAAAAGACTTTTTCTATAAAGATTTTTTGCAGCCCACTAGTAAATTACATAACTGTATCCTTTTTCAACAATTTCATTCTTTATGCTAGACATTACTCTGGCTTTGTGGGCTCTGTAGGGTAAATCTGTATTAAGCCATGTGGATAAATTATTATTACGATCAAATATGGATCTGCAACAGATGCGTCAGTTGTCCCAGCATTGTTAGCCATTAGGATAAATTATTTAGGGCGCATATGGTTTGCTAATTAAACACGGTAGAAAGGTTAGCCAGCACCCACCAGGATTGGTTCCCTAGTGGTAGGAATTTAACATATGTAGGCCAATTTCAGGCATCCTCTTGGATGCCGAAGACTGAATATCAGATTCTATATATTCTACTGAGTACATTTATATGCTGCCATTATACTTGTATTCTCAATTGTACATTTTGTTTGCTGTTTTTATTATTTACAATTTCTTAGTTCTGACTGAATAAATATTACATTGCTTTATTAAGAATTACTGGAGACCAGTATGTTGATATTTTTCTATAAGGTATTTCCAGGGGTAATTCAGCAAGGTTCAATCTCACCTTGCCACAATGGTTACGCATTGGCTTCTCTCCTACACGCACACATCAGCAAACGCTTTAAAGGTATTCCAGTCACCTCATGACCACTCAAGTCACCTCGTGAGACTGGAACACCTTTAACGCATTTGCTGATGTGCATGTGTAGAAGAGAAGCCAGTGCATAACTATAGCCTAATAAAATGTATCAATATTGATTTACAATTTACCTTACTTTCAGTGGAGCCTTTTTTTGATTGATATTACTGATTTTTCCATTGGGGGCTTAGAAAAATGTGAATGTCCCATCTCCATAGGAAATAATGGGTTTTTGCCACCCTCAACCAGGCGAACACTTGCTTTTTAACATTCAAAAAATTCAAAAGGGCTTAATAAATTTCAATATTTTCAACCTAATTATTGATGTTGATCAAGATTGAAAAGATTTTCAATTTTAGTAAATATCACCCAGAGGAAGTACAGCTGATGAATAGAGATAAGCAAATCATGCACATTTCAGTTTAAGGATGCTCCGAACCTGATGAAATGAATTTATATGTTAGTTTGCAGTTTAATCCTAGAAATCCATATGAATGAACTGCAAATAAGGCAGGGAAACAATGGTTTCAAATCAGAACCAAACATAGCTGCTGTGGAACTTGTTATAAGTGGATGTAAGTGGATGAAAATGCACAAGTTTTTTTACACCCTGTTAGGCCAGTTTCAGAGGGTAGCTGAACCAACATAACTGATCTGATTCTTCACATGTAAATTAATTATGTTGTGGTTTATGGCATTTTCATTCACTTTCACACCGTTCAGTGTAAATTTGACTACCATAACAAATAATAACATTTATTTACTGATGTGAATCCCTAAAGGATCAAATTCACAGCCTTGGTTGTGAGGAGTGAAAGGAGTGGTATCTAGGAGTTGAAGTAATGGTGACTAGACCTGCACTTCTAGGGAGCTTAGCTGCTATTACACACTGTAATGTTGTGTGTGTTGTGTGTGTGTGTATAAAGTGATATAGGTTTTTTCGTTTGTATGAAGAAGATTCATAGTCATATTTTCTGCAGGAAACAGTGGATGAGTGGAGAGCTAGCATTTATAAATCTGTGGTTACTAATACATCTAAGGAGATGTATTGTTATTCAGACTTCCCAATGCCTGAGGACTTTCCAGCATTTCTACACAACACCAAGGTTATGGAATACCTGAGGCTGTATGCAGAACAGTTCCAGCTTCTGAAACATATTCAGTTCCAGGTGAAGTATATTTTATACTACAGACTTCTAATAAGAATCCCAGCAGTAACAGGATCCAAGAGTTATACATGTAAATGCATAGAATGATTCCATCCTTTCGCTATTTAATTGCATCTAGTTTTATAGACAGGCTTAAATGAGATGAAACTCATGCCAAAGTG
Source organism: Pipa parva (assembly GCA_019650415.1). Lineage (NCBI taxonomy): Eukaryota > Metazoa > Chordata > Amphibia > Anura > Pipidae > Pipa > Pipa parva. The sequence continues at coordinate 3,057 of WMED01024028.1, forward strand.
TTTTAGCCAAAGAATATAACATTGGAGACGTGTGAGATTGGTGATTCTTTAAAGCCACTAAAAGTCTTTTGCACGTTACACAAACTAACAAACAAAAAAAAATTAGCAAATTATTTCCTAGAGATAAAATCCATTTAAAGAACTCAAAACATCAATGATATTTACTGTTACATAGCACTGACCCAAATAAGTGCAATTTCATTCTGTAAATCTGAGCTACAGTGTGTGTTTTTCTACTCAGACTGAAGTTTGCAACGTGTCCAGGGGTCCTGATTTCTCCACTACAGGTCAATGGAACATTATTACCAAAACAAGTGGGAGAGAAAGTAAACTCAGTTTTGATGCAGTTTTAGTCTGCTCTGGTCACCTTGTGGAGCCTTATTTGTGTTTAGAATCTTTTCCAGGTAAGAATGGTAATACCTGCAATGAAGTGTATGTCATTTATTCATCCCTTATTCATCCCTTATATTCCAGTAAAGGGTTGAAGCACAGCTGCGTGTGTGTGGTTCCTTCATCTCCACAATTGTGAATATATTCTAGGGAGACTGCACAGTCCTCCAACGAAGGAAGCTGCGTTTTATTAAGAACTAAATCACTCATCGTAGACCCAGAAAGGACCTGTACAATATAGAATACCTGCAATGAAATCTATGTCATTTATTCATTCCTTATATGTAAGTAAAGGGACAAATAAAGAAAAAAAGCCTATGCATAATTTCCAAGCATTGCTCCAGAAGTTATACGGCTGATCTATAGGAAATAGCATTGGGGGAAAATGCACTGTGGCAAAATGCCCCATTCAGCATTGACCTAAGAGCAGGAATCTAGGTACCACAAAATATTAGAATCACATAGTTATATATTGTATTAAATGGTTTATTTTCCATGCAGCTATACAATAATAGTAATTCCTCCAAAATTGCGGAACTCTCACAATCAGAATTTTGTTTCCCATTTCACTGCTAGGCATCAAAAAATTTAAAGGACACTACATTCACAGTCGCTTTTATAAAGATTCTGGAAGCTTTCGTGGGAAGACTGTGCTAGTGGTTGGAACTGGCAACTCAGCAGGAGACATTGCTGTGGAAATCAGTAATGTAGCTAAACAGGTAAACCTACTGCAACAAAGGAGAGCCTTCCTATCTGATGGTAATGTGCTACTGTTTAGAAAATTAAAGCAACAATAATTATCTCACAGGCAGGTAAACATTCTCGAACACCATGCAAAACAGAATTGTTATTGTTAACGCACAGCAATAAACAGAAATTATCAGCAGAGCATAAGACAATAGAGCAGACCATTCCATTTCCATGAAAAGTCTGTCCTCATATCCACCCTAGCAAGCAAACCTTGAATAAGGTATATTTTCACCAAGGACTCAGAACATTTCTTTCCTTAAGGTCACTGTAATGTTGCAGTCAATTTCATGGATTTAACGTGATTGCACAAAGGCAAAATATATTCATTCTATCAATCTACAGACATCATTAACCCTTTCTCTACAGGGGCCAGATCCTAAATTGTTAACTTGCCGCAGCGCCATAGCCCGTACAGAGCCAGATAAATCATGGTTCAGTATCATGGAGCTGCGACATAACCCATACGCGGGTGGGGGTTCTGTGTCATGGCGCTGCGCCATGACACGGACGCGACTGGTATTTCTGTGTCATGGCGCAGCGCCATGACAGGTAGCGAAGGGGTTAATAATCCTATGGTGTATATGATGTCATTATATAGTATTGATAGGTTAAGTTACTCCCACAACAAATACAGCAAAGTAAATTAAAATAATATAAACTTTTTTTTTATTGCTAAACCTTTTGACTCAATTGTTTACAATCTGTCCATAAATGGATCAGCACAAAATACCATTGATAGCTCTATGGAATACCAACAACAGGCATACAGTAATAGCAGATACATAAACAATGCACAGAATGGTGTTATTAGTGCTAAATCATATATCGGTAGCACAGGGTGTGTATATATCCAAATATCTTCCCACCTTATTGAAATTTATACTTTTCTATTGGAGCATGGATTCTGCACTTCATATTTAGCGCTCTAAAGAGTAATTTAGAGAAAAGAGCACTGGGTGAATTTTGCCACAAAAAATTCAAAATATAAATTACTAGACACAGTGTTACAATTTAATTTTACATTAAAATTATAAGTTGTGTATTAATAAATCTAGCAATGCCTCCACCTTTTTTTCTGATGAGGCCAGGGTAAAATTCTACTCCATTCTGTAACTGTTCGGTTCAGAGGTCCCTTCATTAAATACACATGAGTGATTCAAAGGGCTCAGTAAATCCTTGGTTTCTTTATGATTTTAAAATTTAAGTATAGTCAAAATGATGAAACTAGACATGAGCAGTATTACACTATTAATATTAGGATAATCAGTGTGGGTAAAGGATCTTGAAGAAGGCTTGTGGGTAAAATAATGCCATCTATCATATATCTGTCTGTCTGTCTGATAAAACACAGAATATACTCAATTGACTCAATGAATAACATGTCTGTCAGTGAAAGCCATATTGCTTGCTGCAGCCAATGTATTCTTCATAGACTATAAAAAGGACAATGTGATTTTATTAAAAACTATATTGAGGTGGACTATTGTATATACTAATCATATAGGTTAATGTTGTATTACAGGTTTACCTCAGTACCAGAACAGGTACTTGGGTACTCAGTCGCCTTTCTGATCATGGACATCCCTTTGATATGGTGATGGTAACTAGATTTTCTTCTTGGATTAGAAACTTCTTACCAGTCAGTTTGGCAACAAAACTAAATGAGAAGCTTATGAGCAACTGGTTTGACCATGCAAATTATGGCCTGGAACTTCAAGACAAGTACGAATTATTCATATAAGTTTCAAACCTGACTGTACATATGAGTTGGCACAGTTCTTTCTACTATAGTGCCTATTAAGTGGTTATAGTGGTAAGGTGCCATTATCTCTGAGATAAATGTATGTAAGTATAATTTTATTTATAAAGCACCACAAATTTACGCAGTGCTGTACAATTCAGCAATACACGTACAATAGAGACATGGGAAAAGTGCTTTAAACGATAAAAGTAAAATAAAGCAAGGATACAGTGCTTTAAGTGCTAGGTTGCAGTTGACACAAGAGGTTGGAGATCCCTGCCCCATAGAACTTACAATCTAAGATATCTTGGAGATTTTCAAACACTTTAGCTTTTCAACAGCACAACATGTGCAGTTATAATTTAGTGACATATTCATACAGTAGCACATTTTGCCTGAGTTGAAGAAAAGGTACAGCAATAAATAAGGTGTGGAGATGTAACCCAGCCAAATATGCCCAGGCTGCCATGTAGGAAGCATCACTCAAAGCACTCATCTGGATCTACCTGTCAATTACTGACTAGGATATAATGAAACATACAGGCACTTGCATATCTAAAGATCCCCAGCAGGATGCAAACTACCCATCCCTAACTATATTCCTAAATCTTACCTCTGAGATCAACTGACATCAAGATCTATCTCATACTAGTTGCAAAGGTTCCTTCCACCACTGATGGAGAAAGTAGAAGTTTTCTCCTAGAACAGACCCCATATATAGAGAACTAAGTTAAACCTCCGAGGTTAGACAAGACACAGGCACTCCAGTTCTAGGCTCCCAAGATAAAAGCAGATGCGGACTCCCACTGTGTGTCATCAAAGCTCTATCCACATATAATAGGCTGAAGTATGGTACAGGAGTCAACAAGGTACAAATTCTAGTAGGGAAAAATGAATATTAATCATTGCACTTTTCTCTTCAGAATTCGCAGCATAAAATCTTCTCATAGAGTATAAACCTTAGAAGCAAACATGTCAGGCGATTTTGTCTTCTAAGACCAGGGCTACAATAGCAATTTTAGATCCTGCTAACTTTTAAGACAAAAAAAAAAATATCGTCTTAACTTTTGTCTGAATTATATGTCAGTGTGAAAATGCTACAACTACTGAACCTGAAAGGTATGTGCTCAATTTATCACTATTAAAATATAAAATTCACTGTCACTACATGCCCCTTTGCTTAGTGTTATTCCTATGTCTGGTCCCAACAGGAGTTATAGGTAAAGGAATGTTCATCTTATAGCACAAACTGATAATCAATTACAAACGTACTTCCAGTAGCTTTTACTGGACTATTAAAGCATCCAGTTAGTTAGGTAACATCTGTCAACTTACATCTACCTCATAAATAACATGGCAATTATGAAAAGTTTATTTTCAGCAGATTTAGGGTGAAATTTTTTAAACTCAGAAAGACCGCTCTGGGTCTTTCTGAGTTTACAGAGACAAATCTCTCATTGTTCTCACGATATTTTTTGAGATCTCAAGATCGAGTTTTTCGATCTCAATTTCTTAGATGGAAAGGTAGCCATACTTTACATTAGTAGCATGGCTACTTTTCAATCGAAAATTTTGAAAAATCAGGATTGAAAAACTTGATCTTGAAATTGCGAATGAAATCTCACGAAATTTCTCTTGATAAACTCGGAAAGACCCTTAATGTGTGGAATTAAACCCCTCCCCTTACCCTTTAAAATCTAATTGTTTTCCTACTGTACCTTGAAGGTGTTAACCTGACCTGTTTTGGTAGAAGACCTATGTAATATGTATAATTTGTACAGTACATCTAAATGACAGCACAATAACAGACAGTTCAAGGGCTTAACTGCTGCAATCAATCAGCTCCCAGATATAAAAATGCTGTCTACTTAAGGGAGTCAGGGTAAGAGGCCTCTGTTAAAATGCCAACACACATTGCAAAGAAGACAAAGCTCAGACTGCAGGCTGTGCACTCATTTTAGTCCATGATGAAACCAAGAAGGACTGAAGTCTGCTTTTAAAATTGAGGGCCTTATTGACTAAATGCCAAATAGTCAAGTAAAGCTCTGAATTTGCATCTATTCACTACTTAACTATGTTTGTCATGTGGCAAATACAAGACCAATTCAGATGACTACGATAGTCACGATCTTAAGGAGCTCTTCGCATCACTTTGTGTTTTTGCGCATGTGCACTACACTTCTACTACTGACTAAGATGCGGAGTGTGTAGAAGGAGCAAAGGCAACTGTGTACTGCTCCGAATTTACCCATTTGACTTCGCCAGAGTGGTGAATTAGGGGGCTGTTGGCAGAGCTCCACATTCTATTTCTATCCGACTGACATGCGTCACAATGCATTGGACATTGATTGCCACTGTCAGCATGTAGGACAAGTATATTCACCACTTAGTCAATAATGATAAGTGGATTTGTGACTATTTTGGAGACTGGGTGGGTTTGTGGGCTAAAAGGAGTTTCTCTGCGTGAAACCCAATAAGTTCCTAACACTAGAAAATGAAATTTACTATGTGGATTGGCATGGCAGTTAAACTTATGTAGTACTTGAAGTTGAATTATTGATTTGTCTTGATTGTGATATCTTTTTCTCCACATTGGGCTTTCTGGTGCATTTTATGCATGTGTATTATCTAAAGCTCCGTAGGAAGCAATAGGACTAGTCAGGTGTTTGTTTACTTAACTGTGAAGAGATGGCTGTAACTACAAAGAAGAAAAACAGATTCAAAATAATACAAATCAGGAATTCAGCTTCTATGTACGAATAACCAACTACCAAGCAAATCCACATATTTTTTTCTTTTCTTGCTAGCCTTTCTTGCTTTGAGAAAAACTTGCACAGGCTGGAAAGACTTTTTAAAGTTGTGCTTGTCAAACTGTAAAATAAAACAAGTTGCCACTGCATTAACATTATGCATAAATGTACCTTTATCACCTCCTACATTAAGTAGTTATATCATCTTCATGGGGAGGGGTTGGGTTATCAGAGATGGATCAACCAATACATTGATTTCCACATGTTGCAGAGTGGACCCTGCGCTCTCTGTTTACACTACTGTGACTAAATTTGCACTTAGAGGTTTTACATTTTTGACATTATTTTTCATACATAGGGTTTACTTATAGACTTACTTCAGCAAGAAGTAGGAGGAAAGATAGGGTGTTTTTTTTTTTTTTTTTTAGCAACACACCAATAGACCAACAATACTGACCACAGCTAAAGAACATTGAAAACAATATGAAAGGAATGTACATATTAGCATACTCAGATTCAGTATTTTTAACACATACTGTATTCATAATGCTGTTTTTCTGTCACTGTAGATAAACCTTATTTCATTAAAAAACTATAAAACAGAATACATTCATTTTGTGAAATGCTAAAGGTTTGTCTGCATTCATTATTATTTTAACTTTTTACAGGTCTCTGGTAAAAGGAACAATGGTAAATGATTACCTTCCCAGCATCATCTTGTGTGGAGCTGTTAAAGTCAAACCACAAATTAATTTATTCGATGAAACATCTGTCTTATTTGAAGATGGTAGTGTTGTTGAAAACTTGGATGAAGTTATATTTGCCACTGGCTATTCAATTTCCGTCCCATTTCTTAAGGACCCTATGGTCAGAGTAGACAACTTCAACATTCCACTGTATAAACTTGTCTTCCCTATTCATCTAGACCAAGCAACACTGGCCTTTTTAGGACTCATAAAGCCCTTTGGAGCCATATTACCAGCTGCAGAACTTCAGGCTCGTTGGGCTACAAGAGTATTTAAAGGTGAGTGTTTACTGAAAGCACAAGACCAAATACTACTAAAAACAACTTGAAACCCTATTTTTCAATCTTTTTTTACATACATTTCATATGCTGTAAATAACAGAGGCTACTTACAGGCCCATTAAAATAAAAAATGCTTAGTTTATTGAAATATAGAAATAAACAAAGAAATTTAGAAAAGTTGACAGGTTTTTTTTAACAACTTGGGGGCTATTCTTTAAAGTCCCAATTTGACTGTCGAATTCGCAAACAGCAGATTCCCATAGCAAATCCACTACTATGACAATTCTAGCATTGTAAAGTCGTGACTGTGATAATTTTTAAAGTTGCGGCTGAGACAACATTTTCATAGTAAAGTCACGACTGCGACAATATTCTCATTATAAATACGCGACTGCGACAGTTGCAGTGTATTGCCATTGTCTTTAGCTGGCAATTTCACACTCATATGCAATAATTCGGAAATTGTAGAATAACCTCCTTAATGCTGGAGAAAGTGTTTTCTTTTACTATGATGAAGTCACCTATTTAAAAAAAGCTTTTTATTCCTGTTTTGAATGCATTTGTTTACATTGAAACGTCAGTGGAAAGCTTTAAAAATTTCATCCATAATGTAGATACAATTGCAGTACAAATGGAGATCTGGGGCAGTATTGCATAAATTAATAAATTCCATTTTTTAAAATAAATCTTATTCCCTAGGAATTGCCCACTTACCACCGGTAAATATAATGGAAGATTACATAAAAAAGAGCAAGGATTTCAAAACTAAATGGTGAGTAAAAAGGCAGTTATTTTGTTGGTGGTGTATATTGAAGAATTATTATTAAAAAAATTGCATTTTTTTCATATAATGAAGTAACATTTTTAAAAGATTACTATACCAGCCTAAATTAATAAACATTTGCAATGAATTATTCCTGTGAGAAAATCAAGTTGATATTAAATACCTTAAAAGACCATGTAAAACATACATTTCAAAAACTTCCATTGTATATTTTATGACCCAACAGAAAGTTAATTGTTGAGTACCTTCAGCTGACTGAGAGAACACACGCTGCAGAGTTGGCTATATACTGTAAGGCTTGTAGTCATCATTGTAAAATGGTATCCACTGTATGAGCGGTTCTAGTGGAGTAGTTTATTTATCTTTAATGCATAAACTATTATAAAAATAATAATAACCTATGCAATTAGCATTTTTGCTACTCTATAAATATTCTATATCATATACTTTATGGAATATACAATCTCATTATGAACATACGGAAACTCTAAAACAATTTTCTACAAAAGATAACTAGTATATATTTTGTGTAGCTTTGCCAAAAGCCAGAATCAGACTCTTACTGAGTTCTTTCCTGACTATCTGGATGAAGTTGCCTCAGAAATAAATGTCCGTCCCAGCATCTTCAGTCTTTTTTTCAAAGATCCTCTCTTGGCGTGGAAGATTTTCTTTGGACCTTGTACACCCTACCAATATCGTTTAACTGGGCCTGGTAAGTGGCCTGATGCCAAGAAAGCAATCCTTACTCAGTGGGATCGGACTTGGAAGCCATCAAGGACACGTGTTGTACTCAAGTCTCCAGAAGGCTGGATGAATATGAAACT
>WMED01024029.1:0-11322 GCA_019650415.1 Pipa parva
CCTTAGAGTAATTCAGCAAGGTGTGAACTCACCTTGCGATGATTCGATTCACTTCACAAAAATGGTTTTGTGCTGGCTTCTCTCCTACACGCGCACATCAGGGCATGCTTTAAAGGTATTCCAGTCTCGCGAGGCGACCCCCTTGGTCTTGTTGATTTTGCTTTTTGCAAATTACGCTTCAGACATTATCAACTTAGTACCTGCAAATTTATAAAGAGAAGCCATGCTTTTATTCCCAAAATCAGGACATCTGATGGGGTGAAAATGGAATATGCATGGAATAAAGTGCACTGCGAATCAGTGAACTCCTTGCCATACGTTTTTATATAGGGATAATATCATATTTGCATTTATCTATGGATAAATTTGTTTATTATTCCTTATTACATTCATGTTTTATACTAAAACCAGAATTTCAAAATGCTTACAACTTAAGAACACAACGCCCCAAATCCTCCTGGACACTAAGATGTATCATGTAGTTGTTGCTGCTGGTCACTGGTCAAATGAATTGGAAAACTGAGTAATATAAATTGTAACTGTTAAACTACTAGCCACTAAGAAAAAAAAAACTTTACTAATTAAAAAAAAAAACCTGACTGCGTTGCTGTGAAATGTATTATGTATCTGGCTAACTGTCTAACATCTATAACTAAGGTGCTATGGATGTCAAAAAGGACCTCCATATAAAATGCTTGCTGACATGATAGAGCCCTAATACTTTTAGGACAACATCCATATGTTATATGGGTTTTTAAGTGTGCAGCATCACAAATAATTTGGTACTGATTGCATTTGTATGGTCAAGCCAGCTTCCACTAATATTACTAGATTAGTGAACTGCTTACAATGTGGCTTCTATTTTTTTTTTTTTTTTTTTGCTAGTGATAATCACTTTTTTTATATTCTTTTACAGCTTAGTTATAAAAAAATTATTTTTTAACAAAATCATTTTCTGTAGATGATTTGTAAACCCCTAAATTTAATGGTAGCACTGGAATGTCAATAGTTTTACTACATTTACTTTATTATATCTGCTGTAAGTGGTTCTGTTTGACTGTTGTTTTCTTACAGCACGGATATTGCTAACATTTTGCTAATATTTGGACATGAACAGAAATTACTGTCATTTTTTACACAAACCAATAATTAGTGTAAGAAAAGGATGCAAATTGCTAATGTTTTTATGCAAAAATCGAAGTTATGATTGGGCGCACTTTTAATGGTAAATAGCTGTTGTTTTTAGCATCTATTTTTACCATTATGATAACGCCAATTGATACATTTCCCCTATAGTTCCAATAATATGGAGATAGAGTTCGTAAGAGAACCCCCTAGCACACCTGAGTAAAAACGTGTATTTATGCTAAAACCATAACACTTTATTTCAAGCAGCATTTAAAAACATGTAAAGGCAAAGCATTAAACTGACATGATTTAAAACAGAATAAACAACAAATAAACAATAAACAGAATATGGATATAGTAAGTCATTGTCATGGATCTCTGGGGGTTTAATGTGACTTTACAGGATCCGGAATGAGAATTCAGTGACGTGCAGGGAAACACACACATAAGGTAATACAGGACTGGGTGCCACTGGAGGAACTGATGCAACCAGATCCCATTAGGCCATTAGGCCTCTGGAGTCAGTGAGGTGTAACAAGGATAGTGCAAAAACAAGAATGAATTGGATTCTCTTTATCACAGTGGGGTTGGCACAGGATAACGCCAAGGTGTGGAGTCTAAGGAGGCTCCAGTCTCCACCCTTAATCCCCACAAGAGGATATGGCCTTTGCACCAAGGAAACTCCCAGGTCATGGCTCTCTGGTTCACCTTTCATTGGTGGAAGCTGGCTGAAACACTTGTCGAGACACTTTCCTGGTGAATAAAGGAACTGCAGAACTACAACAATCACTGGATCACTTGGAGAGTAGTGCAATTTCAAGGAGGGTGCAGTGAGACCAAACTGTCAGAGCAGCCAGTCATAATAAACTATGCAGAGACACACCTGAACATAATCTGGAAGGATGGGCTGCAGAGCTGACACTTGAGGGGTCCACAGTAGAAATTGAAGATGAAGCAGGACCCTGACAAGGTACAAGAGACTTTTAGCAGTAGTGTAGTAGGTTCAGCAGCTCAGCTGGTGTAGGACCTGAAATAGACTCTAGAGCACTTCTTGTAGCAGTGCACAACCTTATAATTTTGGGGTTGCTGTTGTCATGTGTGACGTCAGTGGCAGCCGATTGGATTAGGAACCAGATTTCTATTCCCTCAGCACTTACTGAGCGGCGCTGACCGTGACAGTCACATAATATTATTATAGATCCTCTCTAATAAAGTTAACTATAATCTTTTATGATATACAAAATAGATAATGCTCCTGTTTACAAGATAAAGTACCTATCAATAATGCGGGTTAAATAGACAGCTACCCACCCCAACAAACCACATAACTTCAAATCCAAGACTTAAACAATAAACCATAATCTATTTCAAATCAGAAGGAGAGCAAAGCAGATGGATTCAAAACAGCAAGTCACGTTTTGCCAGAAATATGGCTTCTTCTCAAAGTATCAATCAAACCTGCCTCTGATAATAGAGAAATCTAAGTTCCAACTGGTGCTTCTCTCAGTAATGCTTCTTAATAATCACTTATTAGTAGTCACTCTAAGATAACTTTAACCAAAAAGCTGACTCATAATCAGTCTATGCTGTACAAACCATAGCATATAGAGACCTAGGCTAAGCATAGTAGTAGCCTAGCAACAAATACAGATGGAGGTTTCCTTTTTAGGCAGAGTAATAATTTTTTAAGATACCCCACTCTGTATAATAATATAGAGTCACCCTGGATTAAATTAAAACAGGTAAGATCAAAATCTTCATTAATTCCAAAAAGGGGTGTTATATCTAGCATATATATCTATCTAATTTCCCTCTGAAGGAACTTTTCAATTACCTTTTTAAAAACTAATAAATTAGTGGCTATACTGTGCATATCTTTATTTAATCCATTGTTCCTTTTGGATAAATTGACATTTTGTATATTTTGGAAAAGAAACCCCTTCAATTCCAGGGTAGTTCCTGGGTATTTAGTGACATGCACACAATGGAATATTTTTCGTAGGAGACGAAATGGTACATTTGAGGACAGTTGGAGCAGTGTGTCTTTAGAGGATTGCTTGCAGGAGGACTAATACAAACACAGGTCATAACAAGACACCTTCATATTCTACTTTTGGACTTTCCAATATTTCATTATTTCACTTTTTATGTGATTCATATTGTTAATTTTGATATTAATAAGTTATTATGTAATAGGCGCTAGACCTTTTGGGGTATCTATTCCTCATTCTTTACGCAATGGAATATACATACAATTGCAGTATGTATGTATGTATAATTTTATTTATAAAGCGCCACAAATTTACACTGTACAATTCAGCAATACAAGTACAATACAGACATGTGAAAAGAGCATTAAACAATATGAGTAAAATATCACAAGGATACATCACTTTAAGTGCTAGGTTGCAGTTGACACAAGAGGTTGGAGGTCCCTGCCCCGTAGAGCAGTATTGTAATTCACCAAACAATTGATCTTAAAAATACACATTCTTACACTGTTCCAAACCTCTTTATTGACATATTGTAAGTAACAACAAAATGTACACCCTTCAACCTTCACAGTGGTAAAAACCTACCATTTTATTACCTCTTTCCAACCTTCTGGTTGCCAGTACCAATATATTTTCCACATTGTTACATACTTTTCACTCAAAAGTGGTCTGTTGGAAACATTTGGTGATAGTACAGAATTATTTATTAGTAATGACCAACATTTTTGAAAGACATCATTTACCTCATCCCAATAATCATTATAATTACAGGACAGTTAAAAGGTATGGAGCACAGATTTGGATGGATCAGATATATATGATACATGCACCCTTTCTCATTTTAAAATATCAACTTTGTTCCAATATGGCTGCTTTCAAAATGGTTGCCGTGTTTGACACCTGCCCACACAGATTTACCCCCTTCCTCTTAGCAACATACCACATGCAGGATGGCATTCCAATCCCCTATTTTACATGTATTCAGTTGTCACCTTTGGACCATTCTGTATTTATCATCCTGATGGTATAGTTCAGTGGCTTTTCTAGTAGGTGAACTATATCTGTATCTTTATTAAAAAGGCCTGATGAATACCTATGTGTTGAAGGAAATGTGGCTTAGATGCCCTATGATCAAAATGTTATAAACTACTGTAGTTTCTATTGACTCATAGACCCTTTGTAAAGATGCATGGGTATAAACTATCATAATGTAATAAGCTGTTTGTAGCAGTGTTTTTTCTGTACAGATCAGTTTTTAGGATCTTATCTGAATATACAAAGACTCTCACGTCCACTGGTTCTTATTATACAATTACAGTAAGTTTGATATTAAAGGGGCACTAAAGTACAGATATAACTGCACAAATATATATAAAACTCCTTTATACTAACCTAATTGCTGACACAAGTAGTTAAAAAACATTTAGGGAAGAAACAATACTTGCCATTTGTTTCCCTTAATTAGTTTTCTTGAGAGCTGACATTTTCCTCTCCCTCTCCCTTGTGTTCCGCACAAGAAGAAAAAGCTGCCTGACTGCTATTGGTTAAGCAGTGTGCTGACCTTTTGTTTGTATAAATTAAGTTAGAATGCAGGATATTACAGAGGGAAAGCTATTAGTTAGTTAGGGAAGAACCTCTCATTTTCCTTTTACAGTGGAATTTGTTTTGTTTTTTTTTTTTTGGGGGGGGGGGATTAATTGACCAGCTAGCAAATTTCAAAGAAATGTCCACTTACAGTACCTCAAAATTAGATTTCAGAACATGCTTCCACAGCCATCTTTGACAAGTCCCAGAATGTCCACAATCAGAACCTACTCGTCTCTTAAACTTCAGCAAAAAGGGAAGCAAGGGATGAAGGTGTCACATTTATAAGAAATTAACATATTGTTAATCTTTTTTTTTATTATGGCACTTGCACATTTAAACCTCCAGATGGTTTTTAATTATTTAAAATATTGATGTAATATTAGATTTTGCAGGCAGCTTTAAAAGCAAGAATGTCTCTTGTCTTTTTTTTTTTTTTTTTTACACTGTTTTATAACTGAGCCATGAATAGTACAAGTCTGGAATCACTGCCTGAATTCTTTCCTTCATTTGGTATGAGCCCATAACGAAAGCAGGATGTATTGTATATTCCGTGGTATGCGTTGTTTGGTTTGAGCCTAAATCAGAAAACGTGTAATTCACATCTTGAATTTTAAATAAACAAACAGAACCAAAAAAAAAGCTTAATATGACCCCTGATCAAGGAGGTCTATGGCAGCTTAATATATAAATACTCAGAGTCACAAATTAGCTCTGTGAAAAATAATAATATGCAACGAGAATGTAGAAATGATTGAAAAATGTCTCTGTCCTGATTGCAACTGAAATGACAGGGAGTGTATATCATTTTTCTAACATTTTCATTTAAGTTTTTGTTTTTTATCAACTTGAGAAAGCAACCATTATAGACATCCACATACATACAAGATGACATTGGTTGTGTATTATAAACATTTGCAGGGAGGTATCAATTCCTAATCCTTCCTAATTTAGATTTCCACATCACAATATGTTGATAATAAACTTCCAACAACATTGTGACTACAGCTGCAGTATCTCAGGAATTGTGTGGTTCCCGGGAACTGGAAAAAGTCTTTGGGCCGATAGACTGTACCATCTTTTATGCAGCTGTAATTTTAACAGGGAAAGCCAACTTAAAAACTTCTGTAATCCCCAGCCCCAGACACCTCCAACGCCTGCTGTTATATTTTTTTTTTTCCAAAGGCTTTTCAGCTGTGTGGCTGAGAAACACTTTAGGTAAAAAAAGAGACAGAGAAAACACACCCATCTGTCTGAGTGCATCCAGAAAATTGTTTCTTCTTGCTGTAACATTTATAGTAGGCAGAAAAAAAAATTCTACATTTTCCAAACTCTTGGTTTCCCCTTCAGTGTGATAGTCCTGATTTCCTGCTCATCTTGACTTTTACCACATAGTAAACATAGTCTGGACAGGAAGAAACTGAAGTATCAATGAAGTTAATGTTCAAATTGCGCAACAATTTCAAATTTTCCCAAGCTCTATATTTTGGGAGGAGACCATTTTATGAATGGATGTGAAGCTGACACATGAAACGCGTGGGATCTGTCTGAGTACTTCGTCTGGGTCAGCTGTGACATCTGGCTCTTATGAATCTGGCATATTTGTGACTCATAAGAACACAAATAGTAATGCTAAACAGGATCTTCCTATGATTTCCCCTTGTCCACAGTTTTGGAAATGCCAGCGAACTGCTCCTGTCTACAGGAAAAAATCCCATCTACAGGAATGACTTATTTTATATTTAGAAAGCTGTGGCCGATGGTACGTCACAAGCTGGCATCAGACAGTCTTTGCATTGCCTTTAGATTCATGTATATACATTTTATTATGATAGTCTAACTTTAGATATTTCCTTCAGAAAATTATTAGAGATGTGGTTTTGAGTGTGACATACTGGGAATTCCTGAAACTTCCCTGTAAGTGGTTAAAAAATATTTTCATTTCATCATCAAATCTGTGTGTGGGCAGGATATGCAGCTTTATACATGACTGGTAACATTTGTGACAGCTTCACTTTGTGAGGTAGCTTTGTGTTCATCTTTGATCTGGAGGTCACTTGGATCTCTTAGATGTCACAACGAATTAGACCCCCAATGATGAAAAAGGAATGGTCGGTAACTGTCAGTAGCTAAAAAAAAAACCACAGAACTGACTCATTCAAAGGTTTGTGGTATCACAAACTAGTTTTGTAAGGAGGGAAAGCATACCTTTACCATGAAAGGATCTCAGTGTGTTCTACTTCCTATTTTAATTCTCTCATGGAAAATGAATAGATTGCATCAGTGGAGCATGCATTAGGTAAAAGGGGAGGATAATTACAATGGAAAACTAGAAATATGTGCTTTTCTTTCACTACAATATTATCACTTAAAAGAAAAAGCTTGACCTTATCATATATGAAGTAAAGCAATGTACTGTATATCTTGCCAGCTCATGGTAAATTTATATCTAGTTTCAGAATAACTTTTACTATTTCAATTTGTTTATACCTTACTACTCATTCATGTAAAACATGAAATGAAAAATCATAACAAAAACCCTTTTTCAACTAAATTTTGAAGCTTTTACAGCATTGTTTTTTACAGAAATGTGGCTGTTTCTTAACACAAATGTTGTACTTTCTATATACAGCTATTGCATAGGATATAAATTTTGTCCCCAGGTAATGCCCAATACAGTGCGGTTGTGCCCCCTGTTATTGCCTAATATATTGCAACCTTACTTTCCCAAGTTTTGCCTGACATAGTGTAAGTGCCCTCAAATTAGTGACCAATACAGCAAAGCAGTGCCCCCAACTGATGTCCAATAAAGCTCCATAGTCGTCACAGTTATTTCCCAGTACAGAAAACCAGCACTCCCCTGTTATTGGCAAGTTATAGTGAAACTGTTCCACCACCAGAAATTGCACAGTACAGATCAGTTCTTCATATTCCTTCTTACCTATTATATGTAGCAGTGCCCAGCCAGTACATTATGTCTGTCCATCCATGCATGGTGAGTCTGGGCAGCTGTGACTTTTGGCATGCCTGAATTATATTGCTCCCCCTGTAATGATCAGTGGATAGAGGGGGAGGAGGAAAGTGTAGACTGTCAAAGGTTCATGATTTGTTGCTGGGTCCTAAGTAAAAAGTAGCCATTGTCACTTCTTCAAGGGTAATATGCAATGAGCAAAGTTGTGAGCCACAGATGTTTATAAAGTAGTAGTGTGGCTAGCTTTTTATTCAATAATCCCATGATTCAGGCTTTTTGTCCTTGGGGTTTCCCCATGGCTTTCCCCTGTGTTTCCCTGTTAGATACTTAGCAGGAAAGGGAATTGCTGGATGGGTGCTTCACATAGATTTGATTAAAAAACAATATAACCATCAAAAAAAAGAATTAAAACAAGAGTATTAGATTCCATAGTATGTGAAAGCTACCACATGCATAGTATGTTAGTATAAAAAAAATTTCTTGAGAAGAGACATGCATTACAGATTTCTATATATGGTTATTATTAGTCACTCTTGGCAGCACTTCAGTAGAAATATAATTCTAATGGAGTGATTTCCATGGTTAACATTTGTACTTGTATATACAGGTGTGACAGAGCCAAATTTGTAGGAGACTGTGGGGCTTATTCATGAAAAGGCAGAATTGTCACATAAAGGTGTGACTTCACATTTATTCGCCCCTTCCCCTTACTTATGTGTAACACTATGGTAACGGTATGTACTAAAAACCATTATCCAGCTAGATCTCCAGTGTACATATACAATTATACCCAGGCTGTGAGAATCCTCAGTGACGCAGGCCCCGCTTACACTTTGGAGTAGGCTAGAAATATAATTACTACATGTGGTGCATTTAAGTTACCATACACAAAACAGGGCACCAGTGGTTCTTTGCTAAAACAACACACTCATTTATTAAACATTTCAATAGAAGCAGAGAGTTGTAGTTCAGCCACACAGGGGTACATACTCATAGTTACACATACAATTAACATCACACATAATTACATGTAAGCAGCAATGAACACAGATATATGCAATCACTATAGTTACTACTAGTGGATTCAGCATCCCTTCAGCACACAAGTGGCTTCCTAGGGGGGTTCTGGGTGGCTCCCACTCTCTGTACAGACCCTCAAAGAGCTTCCTTCTGCAGACAAGGCCAAGCCCTGGTCCCTACACCTACCCCTCATGAATCTGGCTGGGTATCCCCTTTCACTGAGGACCATGGTCGGCCCCATAGGCCCCTAAGATCCTGGTGGGGTCTAATGCTACCCATCTAGATATTCTACACTGCTCACTCTCACACTCTATGGTGAGCTAGACATACAGACATATCTCTAGCATAAGTTTCCCTTCTGAAGCCCTCCACCATCCTGGTGGAGGCAGAGTATTGCTCCTGCAATACTCTTCAGAAAAATACACAGGACACACCCATACACCAAATTATATAAACTAGGATGTAGCCCTGATTGGATAATCTATCACTGGGCAGAAATCCAGTGATACCTGGCTAAATGTAAAACACAATAACAAGTGTCATTCTACATTTGGTCACAAGAAGGAGCTCTAAGTACATACTATAAGCTCTAACATACAAACTGGTAGTCAATTGAACAGCAGGAGCCCTGCTGATTTGCCACTTCAGTCTGGTGAAGTAAAACTGGTGAGTTTGTAACATTTCCAATTCTTCCAAATTTCACCAGGACTACATACGGTATGTATTCAGTAAACTCTGCAATGTGGCAAATTCAAGACTAAATAGACAGTTTACAACAGTCATGGACATACAGAGCACCTTGCATCACTTTTCGTGTGGGCACACCAATAATTTCGACTATTCATCGAGCATCAGAGTCTGTCGCAGTAGTGAATTCGACAGGGAGTATTGTCGCACTCACCAGTTTTACTTCACCAGACTGAAGTGGCAAATCAGCAGGGCTCCTGCTGTTCAATTGACTATGCCACACTATACAAAAGACAGCTACTTAAACAGTTGGGACTTCACTATAGCAATTCTCTGTTTAGTGAATAAGTAGAAGAGAATCAAAGAGCAGTGACCCGAAGTGATGAGAATTCCCTTTGATAGTCAAATTCTCACTTTGATAAATAAGCCCCAGTACTGTGTGTTTTAAAGTATTTATCCTTTCCAACATCAGATCCATTTCAGTAGCTGGTGTAACTCCTACCAGCCTTCATGAGTTTAATTTCCATGGGGATTGATCTTATATCTGTCTTTACTAAGTCCTGGCAAGGTTCTGAAATCATCACAAATTATCTCTAAAGTACTAATATAGTCTGAATGCTCTTCGTATATAAAGTGAAACTAAGATTGCTCATTAGTGGGTAGGACTTGCCATAGCTTGCAGTGGCAAAACGTTTATGCAAATGTCTCCTTTGGAACTAAAATCTAATGTATATTTTTTTTAATTCCCTTGAGTGCTACATTTTTATATTTTTGTTTATATTTTGGAGTTTAAAAATGTATTTCTAAGGGTGTGCTTTCCACATTAGAGATTTGAAGAAGACTTTTTCATCAAGAGGAGCTGATAAAAAGGTTCCTTCATTTGGAATGAAACAGTGGGAGGTTAGCTTCTCTTATAGTATGCCTTTGTTGCAACAACATAATAAGGTACCATAATTTTTGCTCCATAAGATGAATTTCCCCCCCCCCCAAAAGTGAGGGGAAATGCCAGTGCATCTTATGGAGTGAATGTTGCTTTTCTTCCTGTCCCACTCAACCTAGTGAGCCTAGAGAAGCACTGACAGGAGGAGTGCTCACTGGTACATTGCCCGAAGGAAGGTTACTACTCAAAGCTGCCTACCTGTGCATATGTGGAAAGGCATGCAGGCAGGCATACAGGGGAGAGGGTTGGTAGGAAGGGGAGGGCAGGTGCAGTGAAAACCTTTCAAGCATAGGCAGAGCAGTGTCAGATGGAGTAGGCTGTGTTGTTCATCTCCATCAGGAAACAGTGTCCTCTAATAATAGTATAACCCTAATAGTGTCCCCCATAACAGTTTTATTGTGAAAATATTATTGTGGTATATTTTATTAAATATTTTAGCACGCCATTTGGTTTAGAATATTTTCTTCTTCTATTTAAGAATATATTTCTGGGGTCTTTTGGCAGACAAACGAAAAACTGATGCAACCGGCACTCCCAAAGTTTCAAAGTATAAAATCCATATTTATTGGTCCATGTTAAAAACGATTGAAAAAAATAAAAACAAAGTGGTTATGTTGTGGAGGCACCCCCTAACGCGTTTCGCGCTGGGCGCTTAGTCATAGCCGGTTGCATCAGTTGCAATCCACAGGGATATACATATTTATTTACCACCAGGAGAATTATCATCCTCAGAGCTTGTATGTGACCCAAAGAGAAGGCAGGTTCTGGAAAGCTCCAATTGCTGGCTGGACCTCTCGGGGATTCTTTCTTCGAGAGGGGCTGTCCCTTAATCCCTAGGCCTGCCTGTCCTAGAATGAACCCTAACTGTGTATCATAATTCAGGTAAGGAATACACTTGGCCCACTAGGCCATTAAGCTCTTGGTGGGGTCTTATGCTACTCAAATAGGTAAAACCTAGTCTATCCACTCTCACATCTAAAGTGAGCTAGACATTACAT
>WMED01024030.1:344-11322 GCA_019650415.1 Pipa parva
TTAGAATGTACCCGACTGTTGATTTTGCTACTCAAAGCATGTCTGCTATCTCTCTGATGGATTTTTTCTTTTTTTCAAGCCTCAGGATGTTCTGCTTCACCTCAATTGAGAGTTCCTTTGACTGCATGTTGTCTGGTCACAGCAACAGCTTCCAAATGCAAAACCACACACCTGGAATCAACCCCAGACCTTTTAACTACTTCATTGATTACAGGTTTACGAGGGAGACGCCTTCAGAGTTAATTGCAGCCCTTAGAGTCCATTGTCCAATTACTTTTGGTCCCTTGAAAAAGAGGAGGCTATGCATTACAGAGCTATGATTCCTAAACCATTTCTCCGATTTGGATGTGGAAACTCTCATATTGCAGCTGGGAGTGTGCACTTTCAGCCCATATTATATATATAATTGTATTTTTGAACATATTTTAGTAAACAGCTAAAATAACAAAACTTGTGTCACTGTCCAAATATTTCTGGCCCTAACTGTATGTTGTGTATGTTGTTTATGAATGCTAAAGCTGTAGTGTAATATGAAGAGTACCAAGGTTTGGTATCCATGTTGTAGTGGAACACTGAGTATTTGAGTGGTAATGTTGGTGGTAACAGCAATATTAATATAGTTCATATCCTTTTCTGTATTTTACAGATGACGTGTTTCTCCCAAAAGACATTGATCTGGACAGTGTGGAGATGGATGAAACTGAAAGAGAGGTGGAATATTTTAAAAGGTAAAAAAAAATCTAATGTGGAATGTTGTGCAAAGTATTGGAGTTTTGAGAAAAAGTGATTACCGTATATACTCTTGTATAAGTCGAGAAATTTAGGTTAAAAAAGTCATGTAAAATCGAATACTTGACTTATACACGAGTAAATACTGTATTCCTGTCAGGCAGCGCTTCCCAGCTCCACCCCAGTCAGTTACTAAAGCTTGCTGTGGCAGTGTTGGGCGCCATGTTCGGGGAGAGAGGAATTATTTCAACTTCTGCCGCTGCTTCAAAGTATCATGCCCGGCGGCTGCTGGCTGGGAGGGTGACAGGAAAGGATCGTGGGAAAAAGGTCAGTTCTCACACACTTTCTGTCAGACAGCGCTTCCCAGCTCCACCCCAGTCAGTTTTGTCACGCTGAAGCTTGCTGTGGCAGTGTTGGGCGCCATGCTCAGGGAGAGAGGAATTGTTTTAACTTCTGCCGCCGCTTCAAAGTATGCCCGGCTCTAACTAACCCTAACCCCAAGTTTTACTCTAGACTTATCCATGGGTCATTGCACATTTCATAATTGTTGGCCAAAAAAACTGACCTCGACTTATACTCGAGTATATAGTAATATAGAAAAAGATTTCTACTGTATTTACTTCAAGAGCATGTCTTGGCACCTTAATAATACTGTTTCTTAGAGATCGTGCCAGTATTTATGTCATTCATAATAATAAAATGGATGTACAAATTAATGGTAAGGGTGAGTATTCAGCTGTACATACTGTATTTCTTACTGGCTACTTAGTGTAAAATCTAACCATGTAATTGGTAACTAAACATTCACTCTTATGGGCAAAGTTTTCACTCAATAATTGAAAGTCTTGAGAAAAGTCATTTCTTCACTTCCACTAATGAGGGATCCCAGCCATATGGCTGTAATTATAGTCTCTGTATTCATTTAACAGGCAAAATCAATATGGAAAAATTGTCTACTGATTATATGCTAGTATGGTTATGTTTTACATAAATATGACATTTTCTATTGTATATATCGCCAACTTTTTATTCATGTCTATTGTCACCACCAATATATAGTAACCGCTAACAATATCGAAAAACAAGTATAAGGATTATTATTGTCCGATGTCCTTCGCTCTCTTAAGAGCTTTTATAAAAAGCACTTACATTGGTTCATCTAATATCCTAAGCACTGCAACAAATACTTAATCTTATTACTATTATTATATTTGTTGTCTCTTTACCCCTTATTGCAGTGCATATGCATTATTACTATTGTGTAACTTACCCTTTGATCCAATCCTTGGCCATTCTCATATACAACAGGAAATGACAGGGCTTTTAGCACCTAATTACATTCACCACCTGGGATTAAGCCAGATATAGCACCCTGGTATTTACTCCATATAAGTGCATATGTTTGATGTATACAGTTGCCATGAATAAGCGCCTACAGCGCGAAACGCGTAGGCTTTCTTTGATTTTAAGCACTGGCTTTTAAAATGTACAAATAAAAGGAGTTATTTTATCCACCTTACCAAGGAGTGCCGGAATTTTCTCTCAGTTATTACCATTTCCACTAAGACGTCCGATTTTCGTTCCTGAGCACCCGCACGCACTTTTTACAACGGAGAAAGGAGCGGTCAGTACTTTTTCTCTTTGTACTGATTATATGCTGCCTGGAAAGGCTAGCTTAAAAAGAGTAAATAATACCCTAAAACATTAAAAGGAACCAACAGGTATTTGCAAAGGCATTTTGTAGCAATTATTAATTACTAACTTCCATCAGTTTACATTTCCAGACAGTTTCTTACTTAAACTACTTGCTTTCTTTTACCTCCTTCCTCTGTAAAAGTTCAGTTTAGAATATTTAGTCAAAGGTTTGGCTGTAAGCCTTCAGGTCTTCTGAATAGCCAATCAGAATCTTACCAGTGTGTAACCTCACATTTACCACCCACCTGCTTCTTTTTGATAGTTTTTCAGAATTCTCAAGAGAAGAGAGAGAGGAGGCTTCTGGATTAAAGTGGTTATAAACTCAAAAAATAAGTCAATATGTATTTGAAAGAATGTTTTTAACAGTGGTAATTTGATGGACAAATCATCATTGGTGACTTTTGACTGTTCCTATGAATTGATGTGCCTGTATTAACACTATGCAGTCAGGTGGGATTCTAATGAAGTCTGAACACTGACCTTTCAGCACTCACTATTAAATTCCATCTCCCAGCTTTTCCTCGTTATTTGAAAGTGCCGACATCCCCAAAAGCATAAAGATTATATATAGATTCCTTTATTTCTTTAAATGTGCATTTCCTTGCTTTGCAGGTTCTGCTTAGACTCAGCCAGACAGACGAGACAAAGACTTTCAATCAACTGGTCCAACTTTAGTTTGAAGAAAACAACTTACGCTGCACACTGAGACGCCATTAGAAAATGGTCAACCTACAGGAATCGATCCCACTGATTTTATGCCCTGCTGTTCTGAGCGCTTAGCAGGCCTTGAGCCAGTGCTGCCTTGCCTTCTCCCAGTGCTGCGTGGATCTGCACTGAACTCCCTGGACCTGATCATTCTTGCCGAACTGAAAAAAAAAATGCCACTTTCTACCTGAATTTGTTAGCTTGTGTGCTTGTAGTCTGTGAGTGACACTTTGGTTGTAGCAATACGCTCTTCTCCTTATTGCCTTGGCCTCATACTTAAGACTGGTTCATTGAGTTTGGTGGAGGCAAAAGAAGCTAGTTGCATCATTAATAGTGGCACCTGTCACTTCTGCAGTAAGCCGTTTTGTTTTGTTTTTTTAAATTACACTGACTACTGGCAACGGAATGGATCTCATTTTACTCTTCTGCTCTGGATCTCTGGACACATGGAGAAAAAAAACTCAGAACTGGTTGAGCATTTCTCAAGTGTTGGCAGTCTACTGGTTAAAAGAAGTGTATAAGTTACACTGTTCCCTTTCTCTCTCCAGACTTGTAACTGGCTTGTGTAAGGTTATTTGCAGAATGAGACTATAAAAAGGAAATGAAAACTGCTCCCGCTACCGATCTGTTATAGAGTGTATAATTGTATTAACACAGATGCCCAAGTGGCTACTTTTTTAACATATTGTTAAGTAATATTAAAAATCATGTCTTTCTTTTTGAAAGATGGAATACATTAGTATGGCAGAACATTGTCCATTGTGTGTGTTTTTTTGTCTAGATTGTGGGAGATTATTCTCTTAGGTAGGAAGGTTTGCACTGAGCTTTATTTGTTTTCCCAGCTAATTAGGCTTTAAGGAGAGGAGTCCGAGTTAGTAGCTACCAACATCTCAATGTCCAGGAGCCAGTCGGGTGTAGGCTGACTCCTGTTTCTGTGCTTGGACATTTATACCATGGGAAATTCCCAGAACAAAAGTGCTTTGAGTTGGATGTTTTTTACTTTCCCATCACTCAGGAAGTCACAAGTGATTTGTTAGTGTCAGGATTTAAAAGCAAAAATGTAAAAGCTATGCTAATAGCATTGTGGTTCTAATTGGAGGCACTGTAGTCTGAACTCTGACCTTTCAGCATGTTGAACAGCCTCGGGCAGTGTGCTGTCATTCAGGTTTCCCTAAGATAAAAGTTACACTAAATATATTGTTGCCAAACAGGTTTCTTTAGTGACAGATACCCAAAACTGCTCCACTTGGTTAATGCTTTGTACCATTAGCAAATCCTTTGGAGATTTTTTGCAAAAGTCTTTTTAGACTAGAGTTTTTTTCATGTTAAGAAGTCTTTGTTGTTGTGTAAAAACTGCATTGAAAGCGCCCTGTGTGCCAGTACCCTGAAAGGGAATCTATCTTCAAAAAAGTTTTTTGTTTCTACAGTAAAACAGTGTAAATGGTTTGGTAAGGTAGGCTAGTGTTTACTATTGTTTATTATACACTATGGTATGTGTAGCCCGGAGAGTTTATCTGCACAATGTCTGTGATAAGAGTAAACAAAGAGTAATAGTACATTTACAAATACTCCAAGCCATCATTTACAGCTTTGTTTACTAAACTAATAGTTTTGAAAATGGACTATTTTGGGGTAAAATATCCTTTTGTTGCCCATTGTGGTTTAGTATTATTTTAAGGCCCTTTTTTTCCCTTAATGTTAGATATTTTTCATAATATGGAGGATTTTTTTTTTCTATTTTTCTTCTTAACTGAAGACTTTTATTGTATCACTGTCTTCTGAATCTGGACCACTGCAGGTAACCAAAAAAAAGTCTGGAGCCTCCATTGCTACATTAATACTGTGGAGGAGTGGGGTTTATTAGTAGGAGATATGCGAAGATTTCCATGGATTAACAATATATATGCTGATCCTACACATGCAAGCGGCCTCCTTTATAGAGGTACATGAACTTTAGGTTGTTCAGGCTAGGAGATTATGGGCCATCCATATATGGACCTGCAAGAACCACTTACCTGCCCTCAATCTTCAGTATTTTTTTTTAGATATTTTGTTAAGCTCCTACCAATGGCTTAAATATTACTGATAACTAGCCATCTGCATGAAAATGATGTAGAACAGTGGAGATATACCTGTTTCAAAGGCTTGCCCTTGGCTCCCAAGCACTTTTGAAGGGCTGCCTGATTTTATTTTTAAACTCCATCCTCAGTGGAAGCTGTTCATTGGTTCCTTTCATATAATGTGATCAGTTCTTCCCTTGCTAAATAGTTCCAATCTACCTGGCCTACCTGTACCTCCCATAGAATAAAGGAATGTTCAATAAAGTTGTTCAATGATAACTTTCCTCTATATTATATACCTGCCTGTACTCTTTTTTTCTGAGGCAGTAGTTAAGAATAGATCAATAGAGGAGGAGGTACCATCATAGACATCTCTCAGGGGACTGAAGTGCCTATTTACACAGGAATATTTATTTTGGTGGTACTGGTCCTTTAACACTTTTATTACAGGTATTTATGCTTTGTCCGAGTTATACAAGAGCCAGGTAAGCAGTGATATGATCAACGCCTGATACTAATGAATACTATAATGATGCTTATGAATGGTAATGGGTTGGTTCTGGAGCTGCTGTGATTACAATCTGATCAGGAACAAATGTGGCTACACTTTTGAAGAGCTGTTTGTCTTTCTCTATTTTACTAATGTACTGGTTTATGTTGTTTACAGGGCTAGGTATTCCTTTCCCTGCTAGGGGACATGTGTTTTACATGGTATGTAAGAGCCAGTCTTTCCTTTCTCACCAGCCCAAAATAAGGTGATATTATTTAATCCATATTAAAAAAAAACACTTACTTTACAGCGAACAATGTCAATGGAAGAAGCACCTCTAAAAACTTGTCCTGGTAAAATGTCCGTGTTCAATGTAGCGCGTAGAACCCAATTTAAATACATACCAGTGAAATTCAAACAATTGTGCATGATGGCAAATTTGAAAACAAAGTGTACAGAGTTTGCTTTCATAAGCTTATAAACCTTGTGATCTTCTTATGTAATACTGGGCAACAGATTAACTTGATGCCAATATAAAATAGATTCCTTGATTTTGATGGCGCTTTAAAATGAAATGGTAGACTAGATGTGATTTGTTTTGAACCATCAGCTCATACTTCATTTAATACTATCATTACCTTGTCTTGTCACTAGGTGGGGGTGTAACTAACTACTACAGGTATCTCTCATATCTATCTAGCAAGCTAGAGTTATACTATGTCTGCAAGATGGATATTTAGCTTTTCCTTTGCTACTAAACAACCAGTTCTGGATGTACAATTGGCCACATGGACATAAAGAAGTTATTTGCATTTCTCCTCCCTCTTGCCCATG
This sequence comes from Pipa parva, assembly GCA_019650415.1. NCBI lineage: Eukaryota > Metazoa > Chordata > Amphibia > Anura > Pipidae > Pipa > Pipa parva. Next base: position 6,858 of record WMED01024030.1, read on the forward strand.
AGCACTGGTTATACCTTTTCTCTCTCATATTGTGTTTGAATACCCTCTGCTTTGATAATAGAGGACAATGTGTATTTTTAGTATTGAAATGTTGAACCTGACAGTCGCACAAGTAAACCACCGCAGTTCACAGCATTGTATAATCTGCCCTTACAAATGCAAGGGGTGTGGCCTAAGGAGCCAATAATTATGTCTGTTCTTTGGCTGTAAATCTGTCACTGGCTGAAGCTGAGAAATGCAGACTCCAGCATGCTTAGAGAGAAGCATGTGCCCAATCTAAGATTGAGAGTTCCACATCCATTTCTGGGATGGATTTCTGCACAAAACTTCACTCAGTTTCTCAGGGGATATGCCCTGCTTACTTTAAGGAGTAGTGCCTGTACTTTTAAATCAATCATGGGCACCAGACATTCTTCAAACAGGAACAATTTAATTCACTGCACCAAACAATAGTACAGTTTAACTTACAGGTATAGTACAGCATCCATCTTAAGGACGTAGAACATACTTTTGTGCATAAATGTCCCCCGTTACCAACAAAAGTCAGGAACAGCTCTCACCCCTCTCTGGGTTGTGCACAGGGACACACTCCTTGGGAAACTTAGAAGAATTCCTTAGTAAGTATCTGGGATGCAACTAGCCTGAGTGCTTCTCACTCCAAGTTACTTTACCAGCCTCCAGACCTAGCAATCTACCACCCTAAGCTCTGCCACTGAGACCTTGCACTAGATGCCTGACCTTCCATCCAAGACACCCGTGCACACTACGCCCACTGCACTTCTTGTTGGATAAACTACCCTTCTGTAGCTAGGACTATCACTTCTGAAGCGATCTTTACTGGGTTGCGCTTACTTCATAAGCTTGAAAGGCACCTGCCATTCTTCTGGTGGAGGCCCTGGAGCAAAGACCCTCCAAAGCAGCAGCTTATAATAAATGAGTCCCTCACTCTGATATATATTTCTTGAATACCATAATTATGTACTCCACTAGATGGAATCACTACATAACCTTATCTCTATAGAAAACATTGCATAATACTCACACACTTTTTAGGAAAATAAATATCTAATATTTCCATTTTCCTACATTCACTGTCTGGAAGAAATCTTGTAACCTCCTGGCTTACAACTTTCTTAAACTTTACACTTATTTTTCTATTTCCTAAAAGCAGTGTATCAATACACTTATCACTATACTTCAGGGTACAGTCCCTGGAAGAAAAATGGTTATCAATACATCATTTAAAAACATCTGACATTTTACTTGACCTTTAGCTTTCTATATGGAAGATTTTACTTGCCACTTCACTAAACTCTTAAAAATTTTAAAGTCTCTGAACCCTAACCAGAGTCATTATTAAAAAGAAAACGCTGTGGATCCTGCAGTGACCCCTTTAACGGAGTCTGCTCACCCCAGTGAGAATAAGTCCAAGTCCCAATGTCTATGAGGGGTGTCTCTTTGGGGCAGTTGACAATACCTTTACATCAGGTTTTACTCCATGGCAAATACACTAGTGACCCATTTCACTTTCAGCCGCAGACACTCCTCTTGGAGCGATGAGTCTCTGCTACTGGGCTCATAAACAACAGGTACTACAGTGAACATCATATAGCAACAAATCGCTTTACCGGATGGCTCCACAAAAGGCACAGGCGGGCCTTAGAACGCTGGATCCAGCGATATCTTTATATTCAGCAAACAGCCCCACCATTAGGAACCTCAGCCCTGACATGGGATAGCAGTGGAATCGCACAGCAATAGATGGGCACTGGGTTCAGACGTATTCTCCATTCTCCATACTCTGCTACTTGTGAATATCTCTCCCTGTATACTACTTCCCACTCTTTCAAAATGGCAAAGCGGATGTGCTCAGGATATACTCTGTGAGTGAGGGACTTCAATTTGACACCAGGAGCTCTCTGCATGCACACTCTCTATTGGTCCACCCTGTGCATCCCCGGGAAAACTTCATAGACAGTGCATTATGGGGGCATAACCACAGAAACCCCCAATGTGGTGATTATTTCACTCTTCTGGCACAGCACTATCGACTAGATGGAGTCACTGCATAACCTTATCACACTATCTCTACATTGCATAATGAGAGATCCAAATACGTGCGGTTTTGCTCAGCCCTTTAGAATCCAGAGCCGCTGATGACATGTGACTTCACATAGGTGATGCCAGCGGCTCCGGATTGGCTAGCAACCCGGAAGCGCTGAATGAGCATTGTCCCTATAGCGCTGGCCAGCGATTAGCCAGCAGACTGTAACGAGCTGTGCTTGCATGTGAGCACCGCTCGTTACAGTCAGTGAGCCACATGCAGCCGTCAAAAGAGCCACGGATTGCCAACCCCTGGCATAATGCATAATACTCTTACACATAGACTTTTTAGGAAATGAAATATCTATTATTTCAGTTTTCCTACAAAGTCAAGACTTGTCCCAGGCAACTGTCTAAAAATATGGCACTTTTAAAAATGTTAGGTTTGAAGATAAATTTATGAATTTTGTTCCTTTTTTGTTTTTTTATCTTTACTGATAGCAGCCATGTTTCTTGTGTTTATCCCGTTGTATTCTATGGTGCTATAGAAAATGCATATACAGGAAATGTCCCAGAAAACCCAATTTGTAAAGTTCAGTAGCTAAATATCTAGCAGGCTAGCAGCAACTCAGACCTCAGGGGGCAGGACTCACTTATTAGATGAAGGGGTACATATACAGCAAAACTGTATATGATATACAGTATGTGGTGCACTTGTCCAGTTAATAAAGTAACAGGGCGCTAGTGGGTCTTTTGCATAAAAAAGACACACACATTTATTGAACAGGAACAGGTTAAAGGCAAATTAGCACTAAATAGTCTATGCTTCCAACTCCAGCACAATCATTTCATAAGGCACAGTGCAATAGAGAACAATTGCATAGTTTATTGTTATCCCCGGATGAATAATATGTATATCAGAACAATGTGAGTCCTAGGGGGATTCTGGCAGCTCCCATTACTGGATGGACCTGTGAGGGTTGTCTTCTCCTTTAAAGTCTAATCCCTGGTCCCTAAGCCTAACACTGTGAATCCCTAAGCCAGGGGTGTGCAATTATCATTGCCATCAGGCCACGTGAATGGCCCGGATAGCTTCAGAGGGCCGGAGGCGTGTCTAGCGTGTGGTTGGCCACGCCCCCCCATTGTTGTGTCTCGCGGACGGGCGCACAATCGGCCCTGTAATGGCGGCGCCCACAACCCCCCTCCCACACTCTGCTGCCCTCACACACCCCCTCCCACACTCTGCTGCCCCCACACACCCCCTCCCACACTCTGCTGCCCCGTCCTTCCTAGTCCCTACCTTGTGAAGGAGGGGGGTGCTACATTAATACTTACCCCCCCCTTCTCCTTCTCCCTCCTTAGCCATCTCCCTACCTGCAGCTCCTTGGACTGGCGGTCTCTGCTGTAGCGTTGGTGTATTGGGTTACCCAAGTAGATAGCCTGAACACACTCACCATTAAAGGTGAACTAGAACTTGGCATCTATTCTGTACTTAATCCCTTTTGTAGAATCTTCTTCCAGGATCTTCCTATAGGAGGGTGAAGTTCCTGCTGTTGCAGCACCATGTGGTCAAAGACTAAGACCCGCCTTAAAGGGAATCCCAGTACACATAACTTAGTAAACAGTGGACAGTTAGAAATAGGTGACCTGGCTACATATATATCATACTACAACTAGGGTATTATTGCAGTAATGAGGGTAATACCACTCATGTTATTTAGGAGTTGCTACACCTGTCTCTGTCCATAGATAAAACGGGAAATCAGTCACATCATAGCATCTATCCGAAACTTTTTCCTTTCATCAATGCTGTCTGGAGGGTCCTTACAGGATTAATTAGTACAATGGAAAAACCAACATGATACTAATTTCTTTTTCATAAAAAAAAAAATTAAATAAAATAAACTGGGCCTACAATGGAACTGCTACCTAGAATTTTAAATTCCATGGATAAATTGTGTTTCACGAGCTTTCTGTTTGTATTCTAACATTTCTAATTTTAAAAAATTCTGCAATGGGTTGACATTTTTAACAATTATTAATATGGTTTCAATTTAATCTTTTGCACTGCGACATATTTTTACTTTAAAGAGGCTCCGTCACCTAGATTTAACTTCACTTTAATAAAAGCATCTGTGCCCAAGCTCCCTTTTTGCAATATAAAGTTATTAAAAAAAACTTACCTTTTAAAAGCTTTCCTTTTCTTTATCTTGTATCCTGTAAAACCGACTTCTCCCCTGTCAGCTGATTGAAGTCGGGTCTGGGAGGCAGTCCTGTAACACTGGCTTACTTGATTGAAAAGTAATTCAGCCTGCAAGCGCTTGTGCACACTTGCAGCCGCATGTTCACGTGCACACTCGCGGTCGCGCGCGTGCACGTGATATCACTCCTACAATGGAATAGACATAGAGCAAAGTGCTTC
>WMED01024031.1:0-11322 GCA_019650415.1 Pipa parva
GCACTGTATATATATATATATATATATATATATATATATAATATTATATTATATTATTATACAAGCTATCCACTGCTGGTGTTGTTTAATTGTATTGCGTTTTGTAAAGAAAACTGTAATATAGTAAAACAGTAATATAGTACATGGCATATAAAAAGGACCATCTAGTCCATCAGTTTCCAAGTCTGCAAAACAATCTCCATGATGAAAGGGGGGAAAACATCCCTCATACAGACCAGCTGCTATGCCTTGCAGGGGGAAAAAATCCTTCCTGATCCCACTGTTGGCAACAAAACTATTTTCCTGGATCAGTCCCCACTAAATGTACTTACTTATAACTTGCTAGAAAGTCAACCAAACTGTTTTAAATAATCAAGCTTCCCTTTAGTAGGGATTCATCTACAGTAAAGAATCCCTGCCTGTGTTGCAACAATTGTATGTATGTATTCATTTATATAGCGCTACTACTGTATATTACACAGTGCTTTACAAAGAGTCATCATTCACTGCCGCAGGATGTGGGGCAGGGGCTGAAGAGAAACTACAATCTAGTTTCCTTATTCAGTCACAAACAGATGTATGTTTTTGGATTGTGGGAGGAAACTGGAGTGCCTAAAGGAAACCCATGCGAGTGCAGGGAGAACATACAGACTCCATGCATATAAGTACAAGGTGGAATTGAACCCAGAAACCAGCATTGTAATGCAGCAGTGCTGACCACTGAGCCACCACACTGCCAACACTTACAAAGAAAGCCTACGTCCCCATCAGACTAATATTGACATGTCCTATGTAAATTGCACATTGTTATACAGTTTTACGATATCATTTTACATCCAACACAGCCCCATAGGAAACATTGGATACTATCAGCTACAAAACAGCCAGTGCATCCCTGGTCTCAGATCCTCATTGACTAAATTGTGAATAGTCGCGTAGAGGTGCAAATTCGTATATATTCTCCTCTTTCTATTGTCCGCTTACTGAGCAAATTCTGCGAAGTAGTGAATGCATAACCAATTTGGGTGATAACTTAAGTTGTGAACTTATGGAGTTCTTTGCATCATTTTGCATGCACGTGCACAGGTATTTTGACTATTGACTAAGATGTGGAGTGTTTTGAAGGAGTGAATGTGACTAGGTGAACTGCTCCAAATTCACCTGTTTGACTTTGCCACTTCAGACTGGCGAATTTGGAGGTTGATGGCAGGGCTCTGGTGTTGTATAAGGTCACTATTCATTCAAAAGTGACAATGGCGAATGCGACTAAATGATAACATGGCCTAGGGACAAGGTGGCATAGAAATAGAATATTTACAGAATACAGTTAGTGGGACAGTGTGAGACTGACGTCACTGCCTTTCACTTGTCAAATTCGCAAGACTTCTCATCCCACCTACTGTCCACCTGTTCAGTAAGTATATTCTCCATTTAGTCAATAGTGAGAAGTGAATTTGTGTCTATTTTGGCAATGCGACTCAAATTTTAGCGAGGCAAATTCGACAGGTGAATTCGCACTTTAGTTAATAATCCTCTCAGTGTCTGTAGTCAGTGGTTGGCAGCCGTCAGCCTCATCTCCTAACCAGTTACCTCCAAAATAACACCTAATACACAGATTGTTGTAAGTCTGAAAATTTCTGTGTTCCACCAATGTTCATATGGACCACTTTTGGTTGTTCCAGTTTTCTCCCAAAGTTCCCAGATAAAAGCATTGTTAATTTGATGCAGACTAAATTGTGCATCTGGGAAGGAAAATTAGATTGTAAGTTCCACAGGAGCAGAGACTGCCATAAATGGTTAACCATCCTCTGTATAACTCAAAGATTCCATGTCGCTGCTATGTAAATACAACTAAAAATTATTTATTAAGCCTGCTTTAAAAAAAAAATACTTTCAACATTCCCTAATTAATACTGGAAAATATGAGATATATTATTGTGAATCTAAAAAAATTCATTTTCAAAAAAAGCATCGTATTTGCAAACCTCTGTCACCAAATTCTTGTATAATCCACACTCAGAGAAAAACATATTTTCCAGCCCAGGATGTTTATTAAGCTGCGCAATGACTGCATGGACCCTCTGGCAGTAACACAGCTCATTAACAGCAGCCTGATTGATTTAATGGCTTCACTGGCAGGGATGCACCTGGTTAGCCAGGAGAGCTCAAGGAGAAGCCAGTGGCAACATTTCTTTCCAAGACCCAAGAATTTCCTATTTGGGGGAGTGGATAAGGGGAAGAGATAGAGTCCTTTTCCACTCAGCAGGACCCCTTCTGGCATTCCGTCTGCTCAGATACAAGTAATATGTGAAAGAGGTATCCAGCTGGTTCGCAGTATCATCAGAGCCAGACATGCAGTCACAGCCCCCTGCCTGCTTCAGTATGAAAGGCTTTATAACTGTCAATCCTGACTGTAAGTCACTAAGCTTCACATTTTGTACTCATCTTGGAATATACAAGCATACAAAATATAATGGAAATGTTCTCTGAAATAGACCTTTTAGAGTTGCCGCCGTGATGTCAGCGAGTGCCAGTATTATATGTATAAAATATGAAGCCACAAAAAGTGAAGCATTGTTCTTAAAGTGGACCTGTCAACTCACCTCAAAACTCAGATACTAAATTAGGTTCTACTAATGAAGTAAATGGTTTTTTTAAAATATATATGTATTTTAAAAAATTTACCTTTATATAGTGTTTCTCACTGTCATTTTCCCTATCAGCCCAACTTTTCTTTCTCGAGCCAGGTTGGGCGGGCATAAAAGGATGACTGACATTAAAGTTCCTCCAATCAGATCCCTTAAATAACAATCTAGCAGGGAACTTATTTCATTAGTAGAACCTAATATAGTATTCGAGTTTTGGGGTGACAGGTGCACTTTAAAGTAGGGTGACATTTTTATTTAGGGTGACTAACTACAGGATGCATTTAGCAAGAATATTTTTGTGAATATTGTTGTATGGAAACTGCCTGATTTTTTTGGGAAGGCTCTGCCCTAGGCCTTTATATACAAAGCTGTATAGGTCCACAACCTTCACAAGTAAAACTGCTCCTGAGCATGCTCATCTCAGTGATGAGGAAGTAAAAAGCATAGCAGATCTTTACAGAAGCAGAAGAGATCGTCTGGATAGTGACAGCAGGAGGTAGCGCTGGAAAGTGAAACCCCGATCAGTAAGTATCTCCCACTCCCCCTAGCAAATCACCCTTGACCAACTGAGGGGGTAATTCACGATAGTGCAAAGTGAGGTGCGTAGTCCTCGCCTCACTTCGCACTGACTGATATGCGCTCGCTGATGTCCTGCACGCAGACATCAGCGAGCGCTTTAAAGGGATTCCAGTCTCGGCGAGAGCAAAAGATTTGCCTCGCCAAGACTGGAATCCCTTTAAAGCACTCGCTGATGTCCGCATGCAGGACATCAGCGAGCGCATATCAGTCAGTACAAAGTGAGGTGAGGACTACGCACCTCACTTCGCACTATCGTGAATTACCCCCTGAGTCTTTACTTTTCCTTTAAGCTGTCGCCATGGATGCGTTGCTAAATCATAAAATCAGCTTGCAATTTCTTTTTTTTAAAAAACATACCCCTCCTACATGTGGAAAATTAAAAACATATTTATAATTTTCATTTTATTTTATTGAAAGAATATGGATTATTTAATAGGAAAGGAAGATTAAACCTTTTTATGCCAGCTAATACACGGTTTGAAATAAACCCTATGCAAACAGTCGCCAGGTTATTTTTAAGCAATCCTTTAACAAGCCCCAAAGCATGATGACTCAGTCATTTGTGTAGAAAAGAATTCTGGAACTTAAAAAAAATAAAATAAAATAAAAAAAGGCTAGAGACAAAGTGGACTTTTTCTTGTAAACCTTTGTTTATGCTTGGGGTGCTTGCTCAACTACAATAACATGTTTCCCACACCAAGGAACACAATTGCCAAGTGCTAGTGTGTGTGTACGAAATAAATGACTAGGCTCAAGAAAATCTTTTTAAACATCTGGAAATGTATGTACTTTTAAAGTGAACCTGCCTTACAGTTATGGGCCGCAGAGCTTACATCCCACCAACGTGCCAACTGCTTAGAACTCAGGGCTTACCCTTGCTGCTTACAGGGAGTAAAATGCTTTGAAATATTTTGTTGTACATTCACATCACAAAAATAAACACAGAGCACTATAAGTGTGTCTATAGCATTATGCCTATACACTGATACACTGCTATTACATAAATCATTAGAATAAATGCTTGTAATAGCTTAATGTAACTTACCTTGAAACCTTTGCTGCTTCCAACAGTATTTGTGTACTGATTTAAGGACATTACTTTCTTTAAAGGAGAAATAAAGTGAAAAACAAAAAAGGACAGTTAAAATACTTACCTTATACTGAGCTGAATGATTACAGTCACAGCATGAGCTGTGTTGTAATTAGCCAGCTCCTGATGCTTCCCCCGATGCTTCTTCACAGCGCTGGCTGACTGGCAGCTCCTCCCGCCCTGTTGCACCTCAGGTGTTTCAGGGCTTAAACATCATCACGTTAATTGTGGGGGCCAATGAGAATTCTCCCTGCAATGAGCGTTATGTATGAGGCCGGGGAAGAAGAAGGAGCTGCGTGCTAGATTCTCAGTCAGCCAGCGCACTGTGCAAGAAGCGTTGGGGGGAACCATCTGGAGCCGGCTAATTAGAGCCCAGGTCATGCTGTGACTGTAATCATTCGGCTTTGTATAAGGTAAGTATTTTAACTGTCCTTTTTTGTTTTTTTTTACTTTAGGTGTCCTTTAAGCTGGTGACTGCTCCCTATTAAACATTCTTGACACCTATCCATGGATGTCCCAAAGCCAGTGACTCTAAGCCCTATCAACACACTAATGAGCACACAGCTATAGCAAACTTCATCGACTCTTGCACTATAAAATAACCATCATCATCAAGTAGGAGGCCTTTTCTCCAGCACATTAGATGTAGAACCTCACATAGGTCCTGAGGAAGTAATACGGTATGAAGTATAGCTCTATTCTCATCTACAGAAGTTTGCTACTCAAGGCTAAAACTAAGGGGATTATTGGCTACAGTCCAAATTGTTGCGTAATGGTGTGAATAGACTGCTACTATCACAGTCGTAAATTCATTAAGGGAATATTGTCACAATTGTGACTTTATTATGGAATATTGTCCTGGTTGCGACTTTAAAAATTGTTGCAGTCACAGATTTGCTATGGGATCCGCCGTTTGAGAATTTAACAGTTGAATTTTCACTTTAGTCGATAACTCCCTTAATGTCACACAGACAATCTGGATTTGCTTATGGTTTTGGGCTAAATAATACTAACTGAGGTGTACATTTTTCTCTATTAAATGATTCGTAGAGCCTGCTATGACAAAAGACAAAATCAAAGACATTTTTGCTTTTGAGTGGAGCAATGCTGCGTTTGTGAAAATAAGCATATGTGATTCTCACATAGTCTGCTCCCTGGTTATATAATACCAGGTGATGCCCTCAAACAGTTTAGTTCTCATGACAATGTGAGAAAGGATTGCTTTGGTAATCTTATGTAAGACTTCTCAGGTTTAGTTGACTTGTGGTTTTAAATATGCCCATAATGATAATCATAACCATACAATATTCTTCCTGACAAAGCCGGGGACCACTGAAAGGTAATACCTTGATAAATGTACGTTGCACCATAGCCAAAATTAAGTTTAATTAAGAACATCCCAGCTACAAAATAGCCAGTGTGACACTGGCCTTAGACCTCTATATTCTGTTTCTGTCATAAGATATTGCATTTTTTTTCTTTTTTATATTACAACTACAGTATGTACTTTAGGTTGAAGATAATTAAATTATGTTGTTTTTTTTAGTATCATCATAAAGGATTATTGTACTTCCATTAACGTATGAAAAGCAAGTGTTATGTTACCAAGCATACTTCTCTGAAAAGACGTTGTGGGAGTTCAGTATTTTGTACTGAAATAAAAGACAAACAGTTAACTAACTAGTACATAACTAGGGAACAAAAATGTAATGGATTCAAAATCTTAACATATATTTATATTTGGAGGTAAAAATAATGGGTCTGTGGGACTTCCCTTACACAGTTTTACAAATCAATTCCTCAATAATGAAGGGCTGGTTTTAATGGGTATAAACCAGGCAATTACCCAGGACCACCTGCTGCAAATAGACTCACTCTCTCTTCAGTCTCTCTGCCTCGCAGAGCCTTGCTTTCATTTTTGCTCAGGATCCGACTCTGTCTGTAACTGCCCCTGCAGTGGTGGCTTTGTGCTTCTAATGCGTCAGTGACAAACACCTTTTTTTGGAGAGCTGTTTATCTATTGAACCTAACAGATGCGGGCCACATCTTTCCTCCAGGTTTCCAGCTGGACAGCCATGGTTTAAAGTAAATGCAAAATTGGCTCAAAAAAAAAAATATGTAAACTACATTAAAAAAAGCTAACAATGCATGCCCATTTCTGCATATTTAAACTTGTTGTGTAATTTAAATAAGAGACAGAAGCATTGGCACTCAGACAAAAAGTAATAGGTTTGTTGTCCCTGTTAGAGAAGTGTATGTATTGTGGTTCTTATGTCAGACAATAGGCACTTTGGCACCAAGCCGGAGGTGCAGAGTGTTTTACATCCATATACGGCAAACATTCATTCTATTTAATTAATGCAGTGTAAAAATAAGTTGTACATTAATTCTCCAGGTTAATTAAAACAATAACACTGCCTGGTTTAGTGCCATACAAACCCAAGAGGCGTATTCCCACTTAAGGAAATAAATGAACATACAAAGCAATAAAAAAAAAATATAATGTGGGATCCTTTCGACTGAATTTGGTGTTAACCCTTGTTCTTTTATAAACAACAAAAAAAGACATTGCCGATATCAAAAAAGATGCCAAAGCACTTTACAGTGTTTATTGATACTGATGTTCTTTATCGCCCGAAAATACTGTGCATAAATGACTGTATCAGCTTTGTAGGGGATAATGGGTTTTAGCCAGCCTAAACCAGGCAATCACTTTTGGGTGAAAAACAAGCATTAGTTCTATTTTAAATAGACTATAATTCTTTTAACAGAACATCTGCATAACAGGTGTCATAGAAGGTTAAAGTCAAACTAATGCTATGAAATTATCAATTCTCAAAATAAATAGAAATGTGCACCGAAACCTCACTATAGGTGATGTTTTTCAAGGTCTGCGAACAATAATTTTTCTGGTTTTTTTTAGTCTTTTCATATATTTTTAGACATATTGAGGATATGCATAGAGGTGGCGCAGTGAAATGCACAGTATGACTCCACTGCTGCATGAGTTAAGCAGGGACCCATGAGCAGAGGTTAATAAGAGCAGAAGCAACATTCTAATTCCATGATTTCTGAATCTACAATGCTAGATCATTCACTGAACATCTGAAAGAATCACAATTTGCAAATCAAGCATTCTGTATAAAAAGGTACACCTCTTATAATCAGATACCCAAACATTTTTTTATTAGTGAAAGGTCTCACAGTGGTATTGGAGCTCATGAAACTGTGGCATTTTATTACCTGGAATAGCCATCTATTACCAAGCACTCATCTAAATGTACGCAGATATGGGAGATCAAATAGCTGCACTTCTCAAACCTGCATACTTTCAACCTTTTGTTAGGTTGTCTACTGCGGACCCGTTGGAAGAATGCATGGTATAATGCAAGCCTTCTTAAAACAGAAAGCACTTACCTTGTATCTGCTACATAGCTATAAGTTAAAAAAAAAAAATTAAAGGATTAAGCAGGGATAATGGGAAAGCAGAAGTAACAGCTGGTTTACAAGAACAGATACAGCCTAAAAATCCGACCTTTATATCGTTACAGAGAAGAGCTTGTGAAGCTGGAGTGCTAAGGATTCAGAAGCCTCTATAAAGCAAAAGGGACAATCTGCAAATTTTGCAGTGTTCAACAATGTGGTAATAACACATCAACCTACTGGGCTTTAGGTCAGTGTCTCACTGGCTGTTTTGTAGCTGAGCTGTTCTTATTCAGACTCAGGGGGTTATTCAGGAAGCTCCGAAGTGAGGCGCGTAGTGTTCGCCTCACTTCGGAAAAACTGACATGCGCATGCTGATGTCCTGCGCGCGGACATCAGCATGCGCATTAAAGGGATTCCCCTCCTGGCGAGAGCACTCAAGTCTCCTCGCCGGGAGGGGAATCCCTTTAATGCGCGTGCTGATGTCCGCGTGCAGGACATCAGCATGCGCATTTCAGTTTTTACGAAGTGAGGCGAAAACTACGCGCCTCACTTCTGAACTTCCTGAATAACCCCCTCAGTATTGTCTATACCAGGGGTTGGCAAAGTTGTTTGAGGAGGGAGCCATTTCACTCCTTCCTCCAGCGGTGACAACTATCTTGTGAGCCGCTGGAGGAAGGAGGCTTGCCCTGTCCTGACCACATGACCACCGACAGCCAATCAGAAGAGCCATCGGCGATTGCGGGCTGGGCTTGGGTGTGGCTTTGGCAGCACGCTTTGAGCCACAACAAGGCGGCTAAAGAGCCGCAAGTGGCTCGCGAGCCGCAATTTGCCGACCACTAGTCTATACTGCAAAACAAAATAACTTGTGTGGACTATCTCACAGGAAACAATGGATACAATATTTCCAGCTTGACTACAAAACAGTCAGTGTGGCGCTAGCCTTAAAATGCCACACGAATGCTCACTGGCACAGAACGGCAGCACTAGACATCCTATGCCATCCTCACAATGCCCCACTATCTATATTAAGTGAATGATACTTTCTTCCCTATAACACCATATCGCCTTTGTATAATCATGTTACACGTCTTCGTAGATTTGTCATCAACCCCCTACTTAGCAACACTTATCTGGCAAAGTAAAACTGGTAAATGCCACTCTGTACGCTTTGTCGATTTCCCTACTTCGATAAACTCTTAAAATTGAAGAATAGCCAAATTATGGGATGCAAAGAGCCCTGTAATTCAGGACTTTTGTAGAGCTTCCGAATTGGAAGTGAATTTGCTACACTGTAGACTTTGCCAAATACTTGAATACAAGGAAGTGGCAAATGAATGCATATTTGGACCTTTACATGACTGTCTTTCCTGAATAAGATACTTAGGGATTAAGTAGGGAGACTTAAAGGAGAACTATAGTCAGATTACATCTTTACATATGCAGTACTATACTTTAGTGAGAATTGTTTCTCCCCAGATGTTTTCACCTGAAGCAGAATAATTTATAACAGAGCACTGATATACTCCAGCACCAGGAAATGTGTGTGATATAACTGCTATACACGAGAAGAAAAAAACTGCCTGACTGCTATTGGTTAAACAGTGTGCTGACGCTTCTCAATAAGGTATAGTACTGCATATATAAAGATGTTATCTGATTATAGATAAGTGTGAACTGTCACACTTAAAGGTTTTGGACTTTCAATTGGACTTTATGGTTGGACTTTATTTTTAACTTTTATTCGTTCACATCGTTTATTTTATTTTTCCATTTTTTGCAATTTGTTTTGGGCGCTATACTACTTTGACTTCTTACGTGTTGTCATTATCTGATTATAGTTCCCCTTTAAGGCAATGTGGCACATCACACACTGGCTAGAACTACTTCCTATCTACTGACAAGAACCAGAATATTTGCATCAGTTAGAGTGACATTCTGAAAGCCAGGGAATATATAGTGTTATATAAAAGACTCACAATGTTAAACAATGTAAAATTTACAGATAGTCCTATTTTTTTTGGGGGGGGGGGGGGAAGTCAGTAAGTCTCTGTGGCCTTGCTAAGTGCTTTAATAAAGATCCCATTAGAAAATGTTGCCCTGTAAGCCCTAACTTTACAAGACCAGTGGCACCAGAAATGAAGAATTGCAACATGGATTGGCATAGCAATTACTGATATCCTGTAACTGTAAAAATCCCCTCTTTTAAGTTTAATTCTTGGTTTTTATTGATTTTTGCCATCTATCTCTTTGCAGATTCAAAAATATGTATTTTCTAAAGTTAAAAAAAAAATAACAATGGGACTAAACAGCTTATTTACTTATCAGATAAAAGGTTGCTGCAAGCAGAGAAAGAGATTACAGAAATTAATAAAGGAAAAAAATCAGGAATTCATCTTCAAAGAGAGCATTTTTAGATGTAGCATGTAGAAATACTGCTACACAAACCAAGTGGGATTACTTCTTTATCTGACTGTACTGGTCCTTTAAGCAGACCTGCAGATGTTAAAGGGGCAATCAAATAAAACACATATTTGCTCCATAGAGGTGATGTCATTGTGCGTTTGGGGGGTCAATTAAGGTCAATTATCAGACAAAAGAAGCCAACCAGATCATCCCTTTAAATGAACAGTAACACCAAAAGATGAAAATGCCTCAAATGCATTTATAGTTACTGCATATGTAATCTGAGCTTCCAAAAATGTTAAATTGTGTCTATAAAGTGTGAAATTTACCTATTTAGGTTTAAAAATTGTGCTTCTGGACACACTTGCTGAACATGTATTTTCTAAAGCACCATATAAATAAATGGGACTAAGTGAAGGTAGACCTGTAGAGGGATCATGGCACTGGAACCTAAGACATGCAGATCAGCTGAAGCAAAAATCAGTGAGGGACAAAAGACATGGTAATTATATTGAGACTCAGGCACCCTTCACCCCTAGACCTATGAGCACTTTAGTTCCCCTTTAAAAAGCAAAAGCATTTATTATGTTACAAAAACCCTAGGCAAAGCAAGTTTAGTAACAAAATTAAAAAGTCCAAACCACAGTGACAAAAGCAGTGTGCATTACATAACTTCCAGAAGTGAACACACAGTACACTACAATGACAAATGCATAGTACACTCCCAAGTGACAAATGTAGAGTGCAGAGCACAGTCCCCAGTGGCAAACGCTTAATGCAAAATGTATTTTTAACAACAAATGTGGCCTGGTTTAAATGCCAGATACATACAGGCTGTCCAGGCAGCCCTTGCTCATATACACTCGTAATGCTATGCAATAACAAATACACAGTGTTCCAAATTATTATACAAAAAGTGTTTAGGAGTGATAAGGTAAGAATTTTTTTGTTTGCCAGTTAAACTCATTGATGGTGATGTGTGTCAGGGCTCTTTATATCACTGAATGCAATTGCAGACACCTGTGCTAATTTATTTGGCAGGTGTGTCCAATTAAAGGCAAGACTACTTAAGAAGTCTGTCTCACATTATTAAGCAGCCTACATTTTCATCCAAACTGGGAAAGAAAAAGGATGTGTCGGCTGCTGAGAAGCAACAAATTGTGGAGTGTTTAGGTC
>WMED01024032.1:0-11321 GCA_019650415.1 Pipa parva
TATAAGCAGAGACAAGTAGAGTGTAGCACCGTGTTAGCCATAGATATAAGTAGAGACAAGCAGAGTATAGATGATACCTTTTATTGGCTACCTGAATAGATAGTAAATGCAAGCTTTCTCCACTACTTAGATGCAAGGTTAGGAAAGGGTGGGAGATGTCCCCCCTCCTTTAACACTTAGGGGGGAATTCAAGATAGTACGAAGTGAGGTGCGAGCGTATAACAGTCAGTGCGAAGTGAGGTGAAGGATCCGCACCTCACTTCGCACTTTGGTGAATTCCCCCCTTTAGTCGCTTCAGACATGGTATTTATGCAGAAACTGGTACAGTTCAACAAAATTTTATCAGTTTAACATCTTGACATCAAAGTAGACTAAAATGTCATATGGGTTTTGACTAGAGTCCAAATTGTTGCATAAAGGTATGAATTCACCACTTCCCCATATATGGGTATTCAGCAAACTCTGCAATGTGGTGAATTTGCCATCTAATGATAGTTGCACACTACACAATAAACTGTTACTGACATGGTTGCAAATTCACTATGGGATTACTGACACTTGTGAATTCACTATGGAAATACTAACACTGTTGTGAATTTACTATGGGAATACTGACAACACTGTTGTGTATTCACTATGGGAATACTGACACTGTTGTGTATTCACTATGGGAATACTGACACTGTTGTGTATTCACTATGGGAATACTGACACTGTTGTGAATTTACTATGGGAATACGGACACTGTTGTGAATTTACTGTGGGAATACTGACACGGTCCCGAATTTGTTATGGGAATCCTCTGTTTAGTCAATAAGGAGTAGAGAATCAGCCATCTAAAGTGATGAAAATTCACTCTAACAGTTGAAGTTTCACTTTGATCAATAACCCCCTTAGTCTCTGTTTTAGTCTCTGCCTGATTTTATTCTAACATTGGCTACTGGAAGTACACAGGTTTGGTTTGTTAAAGGTTGGAACAATATCCTGAAACTGCTATTAATAGTTTCAATGTGTGTCCCTGAATCATACTAAGGTTTTGTGTTCTTTATACTGTGAGCACTCAGTTCTTTTTATTTCTGTTTATATACAAGTCCAGGACTGCTGACTGCACTAGTTTAATTAAAAACATCCAGACATCTACCAACCTCAGGGATGAGGTTGCAACTTACTATACCTTTTGCTGGGGAATTAAAGTCTCAGCACCCTTCTAATTTAAATTGCTACCTCCCCATAAGCTACTACCAATATACTTTGTTTTAATTAGTACCCTCCGTAGACTGCTGCCAATAAATCTGCATCCACTGGTTTGGGTTTATGTAATTTTCAGGGTTCAGGTTTCCCCGCCCTTTGCTGTCAGTGTACGCAGTTGATCTTTTCTCCATAGCTGGAACGTTTAGTAAAGTTTATGAAGCTGGATACATGTTCCAGCAGTGGGAGAAGGATGAGCTGTACAGGGCTGCATAATCAGGCCAAAGCAAAGGGGAAATCAGAAACCCTGAAGATGAATTCATACCAAGGAAGCAGGTTTATGGGCAACAGTTTAAAAAGGAATTGAGAACCTGTGCTACAAGCAACTGCTTTGGAGAGCTGCTGGTGCAAGTAAGTGTGTGTACCCTGAGACATTAGTTCTCCTGCAATAACTGCAACCTGTGCTGGTGTTCAGTAGTTTACAATTTAATCCTCAGTACTGAAAAAGCCTCAGCACACCACACTTGAGTTTTAAAATAACTCAATTTATTTAAAAGAAACATTTTCTTTTAAACTTTATTTAAAAGAAGATCAAGCTTAAATTTGGTTCTTAATAGCATTTCTAAGTTGAGAACTACATGGGTCTATGGAAGTTAAGACTAGCCACTATGCACCCAATTCAGCTAGCAAAGTAAGTAAACAATGCTGCTCTCTGGTACTCTTTAGTAACATTAAGATTAGGGGGCTATTAGCATCTGCAGCAATGCACTGCCTAATTTTGCTACCCAAAATGTTATCCGTAGAGAGCTGTTTAAAAAATCATATTAGGATATTGCACAGGGAGGGTGCAGTTCTGCCAGTATCACCTTAATAAATGTGCCCTATGTTTTAGCTAGGTGAGACAGGGCTCAAGTTCCTTTTTCTGGACATACTATAACCTGGTAAAAAATGTTTGTTCCTGTCAACCTGGGGCTCCTTTGTTATTTAATGGAAAGTGTGCAGTGCTGGCTGTGTGAATAATATCACTTCTCTTCTCACACACATAAATCATTCAGCAATTTTTCCTTTTGGGGCATATGTTACTTTCATCATCAAGTCTGTGTGATTTTATGTAAGTCAAATGGGTTTTTATTCCTCCTCTATGTATTTCTCTTCATGTGCTTTTAAATCAGTGACGTGTGATCTGTATGCTCGTCTTCTCTGATGTAACCTGAAACAGACACTAACTATAAATTTACTGTTTCCCTAGTGGAGTTCTGTTTGTTACAAAAGGAACATTTGGCCAGCTTACATGCGAATGGCAGTACAGTTTTGATGAGTTTACCAAAGAGCCATTTATTGTAAGTGGTAGAAGACTGCGGATTGATGCTAAGGTATGTATATATGATTGTAAATATGTTATCATGTGTTCAAGACAGATGCTTATATATATATATATATATATATATATATATATATACTCATTTCAATAACCATACACTGCATATCCTGGACCAAAATTTGATGTAATTCCTTAAAGTAAATGTTTGTGACTTAAAGGACCAGTAACACCAGAAGAAAAATTGCTATTTGAATGGGCAGACAGTTATTCCTATGCAGAAGGACATCTTTAAAATCATATTGCTTTATTGGTCTGTGATGTCTTTCTTTGCTAGTTGCAGCCAAATTGGTAATTGTGGAGCAGCTCATTAATATGTATTATCCAAAGTTCTATAGGAAACAATGGCACTGGGTGGGAGTTTGTTTACTTGTCTGCAACCACAATCAGAATACAAAACCTTTATTTCAAGTATAGGACTAGGAATGTTTCTTTGAGGAGCACATCTGAACAAACAGTAAACAAACAACACAACAAGAAGTTCTTCAGCAGCATTCTACCATCTAGCTGTGATAGCAACACAACATAGTATTCATAACCATTCTCATTGTGATTCCATATACTACCCCATATCCACTTACAGCAGGGGTGGCGAACCTTTTTGGCACGGAGTACCAAAAAGGTGACGTCAACCACGAACGCAAAGTGCCGGTGCTGGTGAGTGAAGTCATCACGCCAGCGCCAGGGGAGGAGCGCACACGCGTCAGGGGAGGAGAACTCCCCTGCTCATGTTCGCTTCTTCAGTGCAGGCCACGGATCCGGCCTGAAACCTGTAGGATCAGATCCGTGTCCTGTGCTGAAGGCAGGGTTTGGTGACGGCTCGCGTGCCAAACAGAGAGGGCTCGCATGCCATAGGTTCGCCATCCCTGACTTACAGTAATATGTGTGCCATTCCCACAAAATGCAGTGCAAACTACTATTAAAGTGCAAATTAATGATCAAGGTGCAGTTCTTAGTACAGGATATCTGAATGTGACATTCCCAAGTGAAACATACCAATATATGTGTATATCATACACCCCAGCACAACTAACTGGGCGAAATTTATTAAATGCCGAATTTTTCCGCACGTACAGAATTTTTTCCGCATGTGCGGAATTTTGATCGATTTCCGATCGCACGTGTGGAATTTCGATTGATTTCCATTCGTGCGGTAAAAATTCCGATCGTGCAGAAAAATTTCCACACGTGCGATCGGAATTTAAATTTCACTTTTTAGAAATTTTGCCCACTGTGTTTATGTATTACCATGTGGATTTAACCTAACCAGCAATTCTTTTTTGTTTACTAATGTGACGTCTCTTGGGAAAAGCCATTAACATGTCTAGTTGTACTGGTCTTGGTTGATGTAAACTGTCTACCAGAAGGTAGTAACTCAAATAAATGAGATACTGGATGAGTAGGCTCATTCACAATATTCCCAGCAGGCTTTATAGTAAATCTCCTGGAGCGTTGGCAGCCTGCATCCAATAATCATTTCCATTGACTTTATTTTTCCATGGAGTTTAGTACATTTGTGCATAGTAGATGAACCAAACAAAGTACTTTGTGCAAATGTGACTATGGATTAGACAATGGCTGTGTAGAATTGTATAATCTTATTCTGTGACACTGAATTACAAGCAGCAGCTGCCAAAGCAAATAAGATCATGGGGTGCATTAAGAGAGGCATAGATACACATGATAAGAACATAATTATACCACTTTACAAATCACTTGTCAGACCACACATGGAATACTGTGTGCAGTTTTGGGCACCAGTGCTCAGTTTTGTAAAGATGTAGTTGAGCTTGAGCGAGTTCAAAAGTGGCTACTAAAGCAATAAAAGGAACGAGCAATATGCAGTACCAAGAAAGATTATCAAAACTGGGGTTTGTTTAGTCTAGAAAAGGAAGATTAAGAGGTGGCCTAATAACCATATATTATATGGTTTTATATATATATATATATATATATATATTAGAGGTTAGTACTGAGATCTCTCCCACAATCTATTCATAACCCTACACAATTCGTGGTGTATACACATCTTCTGGGTATAGAGGAAAGAAAGTTTCTGAACCGACATAAAAAGAGGTTCTTTACTGTTTACTGTAAAGCTTGTTCTTTCAACATCACACATTTAAAGTGGATGAAAATTCCATAAACGAATGCAAACACTAATTGTTACCTTGCTTTAAAGTCTGCTTGGTCCTAATATATACAGAAAATGCAATGTAGAATAGACAAAAAAGCAATTAAAATGATAACTTTGTTTCTTATATTTGAAGCCTTTTATTTTTCAGGAGAGAGTAAAATCTGTCTTTCATGCCAATGAGTTTGGAAAAATAATCAATTTTAAAACACCGGAAGATGCCAAGGTATATAGAACAATGAATAATCTGAAGTCTTTCTAATGTGTAATCATTACACTTCTGTTAACCGTCCAGTCCACAAATACTAATAAATTGTTATTCAGTACGCAAGTGGTCTTTGTGTTAGTTAGAGCTATTTCCATTGCTGTTTATTAAGTTTGTCTGTTAACAACAACTAGGAAAAGAAAAATGTTCAAGGCCAAGACTTAAAATGCATTGATCAATTGTTGAATGTTTTATAAAGTGCAATAACTGCTCTTTGTTTCTTTTTGCAGTGGATTTTATCTAAACTGGAAGAAGTTAGAGACAGCCATTTAAAGACCTCACCATAGCAAAGGAATTTCAGCATTTCATTACAAAACTCTGCCATTAAATCTTAAGTATCATCTTGAATATTGTAAAATATGTGGCCTTATTTCATAATGCATTGTGAGGATTTCTACATTTAAAATGCAAGAAACAACAACAAAAAAAATAGCTTTGAATACGTTCAGATTGTATACTGTACATCTCTCTCTCAACTAGGATATCACCAGACAGTTACTCTGATCTGCTTTCATATTGTTTGAGATGTTTTCCTTTTCTGTAGGTGAAAAAATGAACTGAGAAATAAACAGCCCAAGGGCGAAAAGTAATAAACTCGGAATAGCCCACTTTGGCTTTGACGAGTCTATTCCCACGAGATCTCAAAAGTTTCTTGTGGTAAATATCGCAAGATTTTTTTCGATTGATATTTACCGACAGAAACTTTCCAACTGAATTTTTTTGATGGCAAGATCGCTATACTTTACATTAGCAATGTAATTAGTATTATTAGTAGGCTACCTTTCCATCAAAAAACTCATTTCTGTCGGTAAATATCGATTGAAAAAATCCTACTTCTGAGATCTCGCTGGAATAAACTCGTCAAAGTGAAATTGAACTTTTCCAAGTTTATTAAATTTCACCCTTGGCAGGACTTCAGCTGGTGTCTTGGCTTAGGGAATCTCACCCACAGTGTCCCCTGTTAGCTCTGTATCTATTTACAGGCATATACAAGGCCCTGCACACACAGGAATGTTTGTGTGCACTTGTGTTCCATATATACACATTTTCATCTTGACATCAGAAAGATTCAAATCTACTTAATTTTTTGTATCATAATGTAAATGTTTAAATGCTCTTATTACACCATTTCGTAAAAAAAAAAAAACAGAAGGTACGTTTTTACTCACAGATAAAAAACATTTATTATTCATAAAATCTATCATTTTTGCAAGTACATATAATTCAGACATAGTAACCAGTATAACGCTGTATGAGAGTATATGGAACCTTCAATGTAGCTCTTCTGTAAAAATAAATCAATCACCTTCTGGAGCACTATCACTGCTTGTAGCATATCAATTCATTGTTTCTTTTGATTTGGATAGATATATGTATATATTATGTTTTCTTTAAATATATATATATATAGAGAGAGAGAGAGAGAGAGAGAGAGAGAGAGAGAGAGAGAGAGAGAGAGAGAGAGCAAAAACTCCAAGCACACCTCCTTAAACAATGATATGACCAGGTGCTGTCCCAAAACAACCAAACAAACACCATTTCAGGTGGGGATTTGGTTATTTCTTTTTTGCCTCTGAACGGCTGTGATCAAGACCCGAGAGGGAGTCCGGCACGTGAGCTGTATACCTTTCACATTCATATATGTTTTTAATCATTAATTAATAAAATTTGGTTTATTTTAATTAATTTCTAGACCCAGTAGTGCATATGCCAACTTTTTTGCGTTTAAATATATATATATATATAAAATATATCACGTTTCAATGTTTACATTTTACACTGCCTTGTGACACTGTATATTAGCTAGTGAATATTTCAAATGTATAAAATATTATATAGAATATATTTAAGGTATAGTAAATTCATGGGAAGTATTCTACTCTTTGGAGAGGGCTTACCCATTAGTGAACACACTAATTTGTCACCCACCCTGATCAGGTTCTCGTGATCTCCACTGCCAGGCTTTTCTTAACAAGGAACAAGGAAGTGATGCGCTCTGAAATGGTATATGCAAGTTTTATTCTGAAATAATGAGGAAGGTAAATGCATCACTGCCTGTTCCCATCTAGGAAAGTCTTGTCTTTCTTAATCAGGGTATCTAACAGACCCTCCATGCTCCCATTTCTAAAAGAAAAGTCCCCCCCCCCCAGTATATACTGAATCTTGGCCTAATGGTTTTTAGTCCCATTAAATAGTAGTGACAGCAGGAATATATATGTAAGGTCGGAGAAAAAGATGTATGGCATGAATGAATAAATAACCGAGTATTAATTAAACTTATGCCTCACCTAGTATTATTTAACTGTCTATAACCCAGTTCCCACTACAATACCGTGCAGCCTTTAAAGCCAAGTACAAAGATCTGCAACTTTTTGTGCACAAGCTACTCACAAAAGCAAAATGCTGAGGAGACAGAAATGAATGTCACATTCCCAGTAATAATACAGTATCTTTACAGACAATGCATTTCTAAGATGAGCATAGGGTGAGAATGATGACTTAGGTTTGACTGGTCTAGTAAAAAAATCAATTTTAAAAGGTTGTCCATCCTCACTAAATATTAGTTTACAAAGTATGTTCTTGTGTTTAGTCCCACTTAGATAACTACAGCTGCTGTGCTAATACTTCCCCCAGCAGCAATGAGATTGTGCATCAAAGCCCATAATTTGCTTCTGCCTCTTCTCTATTGATGAGCCAACAGAAGAAGTGTCCAAAATTAAACTGTGACCTTTTTAACATTTCCTATTGGAGGTTAGACAAGGGTAGTTTGTACGCTAACCTTTTATATTTAAAATATAGTCATGTTTTTAGCTTTAGGCTCAGATTATATTGTGCTGCTGTGGACTTAATGATGTATTCCTCTGGCAACTGCACTTTAAGGTTTCTCCTCAATAAGGAAACTGCAGGCTATTACAACCACACGGCAACATTATCTGCTTGATATAGCCTGTTCCCTATACTTTGAGGAACGACTGGTAACCTAAATCATTGCCAAATTATTGCCATGTGATGTCTTAATATGTTATTTATCTAATAAAAGAAGTCTTAATATGTGGAATATATATATATATATATATATATATATATATATATATATATATATATATATATATATATATATATATATATATATATATATATATATATATATATATATATATATATATATATATAGACTGTGATCTGTAGGCAATTCACCATAAATAGGAATAAATCCACATGAGTACCAGCTTGGGTTTTATAATGGAGGTAGTTGCAGGATAATTAAAAGAGAAAAACTATAATAATATATTAGAAAATGTTAATTTTGGAAAAACTCATGAAATATCAAAAAAAAAAAAATTTTTATCTTCACAAACCCTTAATTATATTAAAGAAGGAAATCCCTAAAGAGTGTGTGTGTTTTTAATCTCCTAAAAGTTACACTTAGTATCCATTGGTACCAAAGAACATACAATAAAAATAGTTTTATGCAATTAAACACAACTTAATGAAATAGGGAACTGAAAGGAAAATGGATTTGGTACATCTGGTGCTACAATCATTTTTGCATTCATGCAATTTTTAATGAATGTTCATTTTGTAGACCTTAACTACATGTTACACATCATACTGATTTACCTTTTAATATAGTGCCAGCCTGACTATAGCAGGGGGGTGTAATGTATGATTCTTCTAAAGTATTGCTGACAGTTTGTTTCACTGCTGTAGCCCAGGGATGTCCTTCAATGCTTAGTATCTCCTACCAACCAAGTTGCAACTTTCTTCCTGTGTTTGACTGTTTTTCATGAATAGGATCACTCTCATGTTTTTATTACTTATCACATGCTTAAATGTTTTGATTAATCACACACCTGTATCTAACAGGACTATAAATAAACTTGAATACCAAAGGGATCTGTTTTGTTTCTTATGGAAAGTATGAGAAAGCGAGGTGCAACATGACCTACCACCTCAAAGTTATCAGATGGAATTTTATGGTCTTGGCGGTTCGCAGGTGGGAAAAGGGAACAGGTTTTGAACTCATGAATAGAACTCAGGGGCGCTGTATGTTTCCATAATAATATAATGATAAGTAATCAAATACAGTAGCACAAATGGCTAGTAATTAAATCCCTATCACGCAAGCTGATTCATGTTCTTGTGTGAGTATGTAGATGAAAAAACAGTGTAATGAAGCAAGGGACCACTTTGAAGTATTTCATACACAGAATTATGTTGCCATTATATTTTCTGTGAGAAGCAGTTGAGATAAAGAAATATATGTGTGATGTAGCTTCAAGTATTACTCCATAATTTCAGTATCTAAACAAGTCTCATTTGCATTGTGCTCCAAAGGAGAAAGCAACTCTGTAAATTACTCCATATTCTCAAAAACAAAAGCACTTCATTAGGAAGAGACAATGGATTTATACTCGTACATGTTTTCATTAATCTACAGGAAATGTAAAGGAACATAGAAATGTTTTTTCTCTTCTCCAAAATGATATTGCCTCTGCAAGTAATAGAATATGTCTGTAATTAGTAATGGAGAAACAACACAAACCAAATAAAAATTAGGATTTTAACTTCAATGATTACTTTTTTTTTTTTACAAGTTCTACATAGAAACGACTGCCAAATAGCAATTTATTTCAGCCCTTTTAAGACAGGTAATAGCAGAGGTTAGGTATAAACATGTAGTTTAATCAAGAGATGATCATCAAAGAGAGAATCCGTTCGTGTTAGTTAATTAATGTTCTACCCATGGACACAAAAGGGTGCATTACTTTATGCATACCTTGTACAAGCCATGTAACTAAAGTGACTATTTGGGTGAAAAGCAGCATGCAATTTTATTTGAAACATAGAAGTTTTGTAGCACATGTACTTTATATTTAGTTTTTAGGGAATCTGTTTATTCACATATTTAAGATCAGTGAAGTTTCTACCAATGAGCTCAGATCCCCATCTAATGGTCACTTTCCAGAAGTGCACCATACATTTATAAATATTTGTGTTGTTTCCGGTGACCTGGACATTAAAACCGCCAAAACAGAGGAGGTGGGAAGTTCTTTGCTATAGACCACATGTACTGAAAGGAAGGACTGGGGTGCTCAATAATAAAATAGGCCTGAAGCTGAAGGTGTATTCATAGGATATATTTGGACTGTCACCGAGTATACAATAGGCACTTTAGTGCAGTACATCAAAAGTCAATTTATATATCCTTATATAGCAGACAGAGTGTATTTTAGTCTCTGGGCAAGGGCATAGTATTGCACAATGGATAAAACCAGGGTAGAGAGAAGTAAGGAGCAAGTAATGAATACTCCCAGGTAAATATTGACAACATCAAGGCTACAGAATGGCAGTGTAAAGATCTCCTTTGGGGGTGCCTATTAAATAGAATTTGTTAAACTCCCCCAAAGTCATATATTAGACAGATGTTACATCAAAAGGGAAGAAGATATCAGTATAGTGGATTCAACAAAATCCCTATGCTTATATTATTTTGAGGGTTATAGAGTGGGAGAATAGGCCTCCCCCAAGCTATAAATGGGAGGTCCATGATGATCAGATTCAGCTTGAGGCACAGCAGTAAGGGTGGAGCTACAGGACTGTAATCTTTGTCACCTTGTCAATCCAGAGGACCCAGCTGCTTTGCCAGCACCACCAACCACTGCGGACTAAGCCCCACTTCCCCCATTGCCTCTCCATTGATCTGTCTGGTATCTGATTTTTTTGGATGGATTTGACATCCTCAGTATGGCAGGCTCTATGTAGACCATCTGGGTGATGTCTGTGGGCAGTACTGCAAAGACACTACAAAATATGCTTTGGATACAAGCATGATGGGCACTAAGCTCTATATCTGGGCACAAGTAGGATGGGCATCCAGCATTCATCTCTGAAAATTGTAGTTACAGTACATACACAATTTAGTAACACCATAGATAGTTAAATGTATCTTTGTGGTTGACTCTAAACTTTGTAAAGTGATAGAATCATATCTGGACATCACTAACTGCAGAACACTATGGAGGAGACGACGACATAGAAACAGCAGATGAGATGGTATATACACTCACCGGCCACTTTATTAGGTACACCATGCTAGTAACGGGTTGGACCCCCTTTTGCCTTCAGAACTGCCTCAATTCTTCATGGCATAGATTCAACAAGGTGCTGGAAGCATTCCTCAGAGATTTTGGTCCATATTGACATGATGGCATCACATAGTTGCTGCAGATTTGTCGGCTGCACATCCATGATCCGAATCTCCCGTTCCACCACATCTCAAAGATGCTCTATTACATTGAGATCTGGTGACTGTGGAGGCCATTTGAGTACAGTGAACTCATTGTCATGTTCAA
>WMED01024033.1:0-11320 GCA_019650415.1 Pipa parva
CGGAAGGCCACCTTGCCGAGCACAGATCGATGTAGTTGGATTGTAGGAAAATAAATCAATTAAATAGATGAATCGTTACACCCCTAGTATTTAGTCTTGTTGAACACTATACGCAGCTGATTTGTTGTTGTTGTTGTTGTGGACACTGATTTTGCAGTTTAAACCAAGATATAAAAAGCTCTTCTTAAAAAAAGAAAAAAGTCTTAATTACTTCCACCTTTTTATTAAAGGCCTAGATTTTTCCTCTGCTGTTGATGGACATTTCCATCTCTTCTCTCCTAGTTTGAATTCTTTATTTGTTATTATGACAACCTGTATATAATTAATATAGTTACTGCATCCCCTCCAGCAGCAGCAACTGCTACCAGTGGATTTACAGAGACAATGAGGGGAATCAAGCCCTTCAGGGGTGCCTTGTTCCCATTCTCAATAAGTGATTATATTAAGAAAGGCAGGCATAACTCCCAAAACATTTATGCAGCACCTCATGAATATAATGAGAGAAAGAGATTTTTACATAAACCTTAGTGCATGATTTCTACATTCTGCTAAACTACATTAGCCCAAATAATGATATAACGAAAATGCATAAACATTTATTTCATTACAGCTGCTAGCTCGATGCAAAGGCTGACAAACTGGGCAAGGCCCCCTTTCACAGATGAAAAGCAGGGGTATAAGAATAGGGGTATGTTTACCAGGAAGTTGATGCGGTGCAAGGGAAAAAGAAATGAAAACTTAATAAGATTATGTAGGGCAGCAGCTGCTGAGAAGACAGGGTGGGCTGTGGGGGAAGTGGTCACAGCAGTGCAGTCAGGTTCCCCCGATCCCATAGCAGGGGGAGGGGGCCCATTGCAGGACTAGCACAATTAATTCATTACACTTAAGTTACCTCGCTGATGAAATGATTAATCTGCAGATATTTGTGCCCTTCATAAACACAGGCACTTTGCATTCAATAGTTAGAGAATGGCATAGCGCCTAGGCAACAAAATAAAATCAAAATATAAGATAAAATGAAAATGTGCAAATAAATAAAGGAAATGCAATAAATAAAATTACTGTATTCAAAAAGTCCAAATAGGGATGATATAGAATAAAAATTGCATGGAAAATAACATTGATGCTCTTGCGCTTGTACCACAGAGGCCCTCTGCCCTGTGACCTCACGAACGAGAGGGTTCAGTTGGTTCTGAAAGTTCAGAATCAGGTGGCAGTGCAAAAAGTGCTAAAAACAAGCACTTAGAATTTGAGGAAATGATTTCCGTTCTGGATACAAAGCAGGCAAAACTTCCTCTTCAGTGAGAATAGATAAGGAGAGACGCCAAAGGAGACTTGTATTCAACTGTCCTGATTGAATTTACTCCTGAGGAAGCTGATGATTCATCAGTGAAATGCGTAGAGGCTCTCATGTGACTGTATTGGAGCCCTAGTGACACTCTTATTGAAATGCTTACTTTTGCATCATGTTTGTAAGTACCCATTGTTATCAATAAAATTGTACTTTTATGTTTGCCACACTACACTATGGTCTATCATTTGGCATCTCTCCTTTATATATTCTCACTGAAGAGGAGGTTTTGCCTGCTTTGTATCCAGGAAGGAAATAATTTCCGCAGATTAGAAGTGCTAGGTTTTTTAGCACTTTTTGGGCTGCCACCTGATTCTGAACTTTTAGAACTAATTGAACCAACTGAACTTTGCATTGAATGGTCACTTCTAGGTCATTATTAAATAAATAAAAGCTAATTACTGTAGGGATCTGCAGACATTAAACTTTAGTAGGACATGAGGGGCAAATATCTACAATAGATGTTGTGCTTCTTGAGCCTCTCTATAATCCTAGTTGTAAGCCTTGGTATTGTAGATCCTTGCATCATTGCTTAAAAACTGTACAGCTTGCTTTTAATACACAGAGTAGGCAACAATTTCACAAACTTGTTCCTAAAACTCTACCTTAAGTTGATGTGCTCCAGTAGGAAAAAACACTAGGATAAATAATACAAAAATAGTGAATGTCTGTGCATCAAGATCTTCTACAACTAGTACATTTGTTAACAACTTGGTTATGCCAACAACATGAAAATAATCTGATAGAAATCAGAGGAACTTACCAATAAAGGAAGCCAGCAAACACTGGCAATTATCATGATTCCAACCAACTGGACCATCATCTCTATTTCACTATCTCTACGTCTCTGTACAGATTCACGGTCATGGTAAACTCTGCAGAGAGTCACTACACTTATGGTATTTAGAATAAAGGAGAGAGTGACACAGAAGATGCCAGTTAAAGAAAATATAAGACCAAATGCCTTATTTTTGGAGTCCTGCAGTAACGTTAAGAAACACCACGATTTTGGATACTGCAAGGTATACTTCCCAATGCCCATTATAGGTAGCAATCCTAGGACGAATGCGAAGCACCATACCAGCATTACAATTCCACAAGCTCTCTTTTTCGACACTCTGGCAGAACGTGAAAATGGTCTGTTTATTCCAAAGAAACGTTCAGAAGCCATGGTGGCACCAAGGATTAGTGGACATTGTCCATAAAAAACCATTGACAGTCCCAAAAAATTACAAAGATAGCAGTTCTGATCAAACACTTGCCAGTCAAATTGGGTAATATGGTAAGACACAACAATAATTCCAGTAACTAGAAGCCCCATGAAGTCTGTCACCACTAAACCACAAAGAAAAATAAGAAAAGATGAACGAGATTGACTGCGTGTCTTCCTGGATGCGCTCACCAAAACGCAGAGAGCAAAGAGATTGGAGCAGAGGCCAATAAAGGAGAAAGCAGTGGAAAACCATAAAGAGGTGATTGGCTTTTTTCCTTCTATAGCAGTGGACATATTAATATATCGAAAGCAACTGCCCATAGCTGCAGTGAAACTTGATTCTTCTAAATCTTCTTTAAGGCACAAACTGGTCTTCATTCCAAATTGGTGGCACATGATTAACATTCACAAACTTTATTTTGTGACGCTCCTGTTAAGATTAAGGCATTTGCTGCTCCTCATCCCGTTCTTTTGGTTACGTCAAATCCACGGAAGAAACTGCAAAAGAAACAGGTAAATAGTAGAATTACATTTTTTGTAAATATGGTAAACTTAATAGTTTTGAGATCTATATCAGAAGAAATATTTGTAAAGGATCAGCAATAACAAAATTAATTTTACCTAAAAATTGTTTCATACAAAGTATGATGTTTTAATGTTGAAATTATTTGAAAGGATACTATCCAAATAGGACGCATTACAGTAAAATCTGGTTGAAAAAAAACAAACATTTTTTAAAATATTAAAAACCCAGCAGTTTACCCTTGTTGACCCAGAGGAAGGTAAAAAAGAAAAAAAAGACATTTAAAGCTTGAGTAAATCTTTTTAAACAATTCGCCAAACTTTTTTTTTAACGCTTCAAAAATGTTGCTATAAGCAATAATGTTGGCAGACAATTCCAAAATTTCACAGCATTAACAGTAAAGAACACTTTTCACAAGCTCAGATCAAAACTTATTTCTTCCAGCCTCAGAGAGTTTGTGTTGCCCTGGAAGGGAACACTTTACCAGGTGAAGACCAGAGGGGGTTATTCACTAAGGTGCGAATTCCACAGCGGATTCCCATTGTAAATCCACAACAATTTTCCCATTGTAAAGTTGCGACAATTTTATAAAGTTAACATTGTGACAATTTTCCCATAATAAAGTTGCGACTGCGACGATATTCTCATTATAAAGACGCAACTGCGACAGTAGCAGCCTATTACGACTGTCTTTATCTGGTGAATTCGCACCTATCCGCAACAATTTGGACTTTAGGGAATAACCCCCAGATGTATATTTATATGAGGTGATCATATCACCTCTTAATCACAACTTAATCACCCTTTTCTCTCCATTACTGAGGTCCTCTATTCCACTTAGCATTTATCCTTTTGGATAACAGTTTACACAATTGCACTGCAAATTCAAGGTGAGGCCTTACTAGAGAATTGAAAATGATATCCTTTTCTCTAGAATCTATCTCTTCCCTGATACTTGTACAAGAAATGACATTACTATCTTTGAAAGCTGAGGCTTGGCATTGCTTGTTATTATTAATCCACAAGTAATCCCAGATCACTATTATGGTCTCACTCAATGTTATTCCCCCTTAGGCGTATGATGATGCTAGCAAATGCTTGCTCCTCAAATACATAAATTAGTTGTCTATATTAAATGTGTGCCAAGCCCAATCATTTAATATGTCAAGATCAGCCAACTTGCCAACCTCCTTCATGGATTTCCAAAGTAGTGGACTTTGTTCCACAGCAACTCCTGTTGTTTAAACTAATGTCAAAGACAAATGTATATGGGCAGTGCGGTGGCCCAGTGGTCAGCAACGCACCGGGACCTGGGCTCAACTCCACCCTGGACCTCATCTGCATGGAGTTGGTATGCTCTCCCCGCACCTGTGTGGGTTTCCCATGGGCACCCCAGCCTCCCACCACAATCCAAATACAGTACATATAGATTGTAAGCTTTACAGGGCAGGGATTGAAGTGAATGACAAACAACTGTAAAGCACTCTGTAATAAAGTAGCTTTATATAAAAATGAACAAAATACAAAAATATATATGTATCCACAATGACGTATCTAACCAAATTTCTACTTATTGGTACCTCCTCCTAAAAAAAAGGTTTGTTTGGCTGTATCTATAATTCCTACATACTTACTCGGCACTAAACACATTTTTCTGTTGTATATTGTATATAATCCTGTAGGTATTTTACCTGCAACAGAATTGAGGGTTAAAGATCTATATTCACAACAGGCTTGTTGTCACGGACACAGATTTGAGGGTCCAAGCCCCTGTGAAGGTCACTAATTTCTGACAGCCTCCTGAAATGATGAAAACAAAAAGCAGGTTCAAAAGGGCATTTCTTTCAAAATGATTAGGATTAGGATATTAGTAATGCTTAATACCCAGTCAAGGGAAGTAAAAGTATTTGGTAGCTTTACTTTAAATCGAGAGTTAACAGATGCTGAAACTCAATCACTCCCTCACATATAGAGATGAAGGGGATAGAAACTGATCAGTAAATAAATAGTATTTATGGCCAATCAGTAGCATTATCAGCTCTCTAAACTATTTTTACACTGAATGCAACATCTTGGGAAAACTAACAGGATGAAATTGTGGGTACTTCACAAGCCTTACAAAATCAACACACAACTGCCAAGAAAAAAATAAACTTAACGTCAAGAGGCTAACAATCAAACAATAAACATAACCTAAGCTGAACCATATGTATCTTTTCAACCCTCAATCTAAAAAAATACAGCGCAACAAACTGAACAAAATCAATAAGTACACCACAATCAATTACATGTACAAGGAACAAGCAGATACAACTGTATGAAGGGGGTGTGTATGCGTGGGTGTTAGCACTGCAGGAGTGGGTTACAGTATTGCGGGGGGTCAGGGATGTAGACAAATGAAACAATAAAAAATAAAAGGGGTGTGTTCAGTTATATGTATGTGGTTTGCAGAGCTGGAAACTTTCTGGTTGCAGCCAGATGATCCAGGCCATATGCGGGCAATTCAAAGAATATGTAGGTCGTCTAGGACAGTTCAGGCTAATATAATTAGAGATCTGGTGATATGAGCCCACCTGCTTCTGCATTCCTTCTTTGTCCCCCTCCACAGTTCTGTGCCTTCTGCTTCATGCCCTCTTTTAATCGCTGCCTCCTTAGACTTTTGTACTCTTGCCTGCTGAAGCTTACTGTCTCTGGCCTCCTGTCTCTTATGCTCTTGCATCTCTGTACAAGCATATAGTGTTGGCAAAATAAGGTACTGTAGGTGCTGCACCTCCAGATAATATACTGTGGGCAGCACTTTAAAGGGTTAATGCATTTCTATAAAGTCCAGATTTGTTTGGGTGTTCAAACCCAGTACTGGTGTTTCTTTTCTGAGACCCCTCCCTTTAGCAAAGGTGCCACAACCCCCATGACTATCCTGACACCCCTCTCCATCCTCCTCTAATCTCATTAACTGCCTGCTCAGTGAGCATTGACCAAGACTGTCTTCTGCTTTCTGTGCTGCATGTTGCTCTTTCAGATTCCTAACATTAGCTTCCAGCAAAGGCAACATGCTCTCATCTGTCACTGAAGTTCCCATCCTGGAACTGTTGTTACAGCAGTGCATAAATATGGCAAATTGTACCCTGGAGAAACATTTCAAGCTTGCTGATATGATTTGGTGATATCCCACCTACAAACATATAGATAGGATATGAAATAATATCATCACTGAATAAAGGTTTTACTCCTGATTTAAAAACTGTTTTTTTTAATAGTAAGATTTTTTTTTTTTGATTTACAAAGATTGGCAAAGGTTATTTGTAATTAGTGGTGACAAATCTACGTTCTCGATATCATTTCTTTTACTACAGTTTAGCTTCTATGCAAAAGTGAAAGAAGAGGTAAAGCTGTTAAATTCTTGAAAATATGTTGCTATTCTTACAGGGAGTAATTCATCAAGCCGCGAAGTGAGCTACGATGCGTTCGGCTCACTTCGCTAATAGTAGTATGCGCATGCTGATGTCCTGTATGCGGATATTAGCATGCGCATTAAAGGGATTCCCCTCTCGGTGAGAACAAAAGGATTGCCTCGCCGAGACGGGGATCCCTTTAATGCGGATGCTGATGTCTGCGTACAGGACATCAGCATGCGCATACTACTATTAGCGAAGTGAGCCGAATGCATCGTAGCTCACTTCGCTGCTTGAAGAATTACCCCCTTAGTCACTGACAGATTATTAGATATCAAAATTACATTCTAATCCAAAATACAAGAGGAATTTAGACGTGTGAGGATCTGTAAGATATGACATTATGAGAGATGTTATACACAGCATACAATATATTTAAATGCATCTCTTATCAGTCTTTGTTGTTTAACAATTATGGTATATTATAGTTGCCTTATGCTACTTAAAACACCCAATCAACTGCCTTACTATGGTAGTTCTTTGTGCTTTATTTCAGTGGCAAAGATGCAAAATAAGGACCAATGTCAAGGCTTGATAAAGGGCCCTATTATTATTCATTTTTTAGATTTGTCCCTAAAAGTGTTCCAGTAATTTGGATTTTGTCGTCATTTATATTTATGTAGAACCTTCTGCAAATAGGTCCAGATTATGTGGTTGAGAGACTTCTCTGAATCCACAGAAAGAAACAGAGAATCTACTCGATGGTCCTGCAACACTGAATTATGTCTACTTTGCATCTGGTGGCATCAAGATCTTGACTTCCTTTTATAAAACTAACCAGGTCTATATTAAAAAAGCATGTAAAATATCATTCAATGTCAAGGCTGATCTGTAGGTTATAAAAAGTTCTAGATTTTTCCTTAGTTTAGGAATAGACATGATGAAGGATTGGAGCATTTCTTTAAGAACTGATGATATTGTTGCATATTGGTTAAAAAGCCTTTTTACAGAAGGTGTGTTCTAAATTCCTCATAATACAAATGCGTGAAGCCATCAGGACCAGGTGTTTTTTTTAGGTGGAAAGGAATTTATAGCTTTATTAACTTCTTTTATTGTAAATGGTGCGTTAAACTTCTCTATGTTAAGTTGATCTAAGGAAGAAAGGGAAATTAGATGAAGGAATTTATCAATTACTATTCGTAGTTCACTTTGGTCTGTAAAATTTGGTTCAAGATGATATAAGTTTCTAATGTAGAGAGCATGGTACTTCTCAAAAAAAGTATGAACGATAAACTCTAGACAGCATGAGCCAACACCCTATTCCATGTGTCCTGTCCAGCACGCACAAATAGCAAATGAAGAGAAAGGAGGTATCGATGCGGTAGTCAAATGAATGGCATAGCCACAATTTAATCTGCCAGTTACATGTTTATCAAATGTGCAATATAATACAAACAAGTGAAATGAATAGGAACCAACAACCCCACCCCCAAAGTGTCCACAAATCAAAGTTCTTGTTCAGGTGTAGAACTGCCCTCTTTGGTTTAAGGCCTCTAAACCTGATTAAAGTCCATATTAAATCATCATGGAAACTGCCATCAAGGCCTAACCAGGATACAGCCATGTGGCCTGGAAATGAATTTCATATAACAATAGCTTGTCCCAAAAACAATGCCAAATATAGTATAGACATTATAATGGAAAAAAACCCAAAAACCTCAGTAGTAGTAATTCAGTAAATTATGTCATAGGTGACATGTGAATATTTGTTAATCGGGTGTTACCTAAAAAGAAGAGTAACAAGGTTAATAGTCTTAAAGGAATGCTTTGAAAGACCAGGCATCATTAAGGCCATTAGGTTCACAAGAATTTAATTTTTTGATCCAAATTGCTTCTCGTTGAGATAACCGTATTCTCAAATCACCAACCCCTAATTTAGCCTTTTTTCAAATTTTGCTCAGAACTTTAGAATTGCTCATTTTTGTTTTTACTTCTTCATCAACTTTAAGGACTCGCTTATTCTCTCTCTCTCTCACTCTCTCTCTCTCTTTATATATATATATATATATATATATATATATATTTTTTTTTTTTTTTTCTGACCCTATGGGTTCCCTTAAAGGAGAACTAAAGCTCATTTACTCTAGGACTGATTCTTAAGTGGGTAGGAGGTAAATACTAACTGACCACCTCCTTCGCTCCAGTGCTGCCTTCTGCTTTGGGATAAAACCGATCTTCTTTTCTTCTGTTGTAACATCACAGTCCCCTTCTGGTTTACTCCTCTTCGTCAACATCGGCCATTTTTTTTCTGCACATGCTCAAACTGCTTCTGAGCATGTGCAGAAGAAGAAAAATCACTGATGTTAAAAAGGAAGCAGAAAGTGAAGAGGATTGCACCACTGGAAAAGAAGATTGGGTCTATCCTGAAGCAGGAGGCAGCACTGGAGCAAAGGAAGTGAACAGTAAATATTAACCCCCTTCTTCACCCCTAGAGTAATCAACTTTTAGTTTTTTTCTTTAAAGGGTAAACTAAAGCCTACAGCTATTTTTTTTTTAGTTATTGCAGAGGCAATATTTTTCTAATTTATAGTCAGAATTTATTGTTTAGTTTTCTATTTACTACATCCAAAATTCCCTGGCAGCTACATTTTATGAGGAGATCCAAGCATGAACAATAAAATCCCTGCAGTAATGATTACAACAAGCAATTTTAAAACAAAAAAAAATATTGTATACATTTTTCAGTTAAAAAAAAAAAGCAGATGGAGAAATGGTTAACACTTGTTTTGGATTATCAAAACACTGACCAGAGTAAAGGTTTCTCCAGGAACAAATTTTACAGATTAGTATTTCAAGAAAACAAAAATAACCAAATGCTATGCAATAATACTGAGTACAACCCTTGTACTAGACAGGCCTTACCAGCAGAACCTATCATTGTTAGATTAGATTTATTTCTCACTGGATATGTACAGAATATACAAATCAGTGAAATTTCAGGAGCGTCAGCAAAGATAAATAAAGCCACTATAGTGATATGACATATGTGAATAATCAATAAATATATAAATAATGTAAATTAAACCATAAACCCTATGCATAGTATATATACATGTATGATAAGTGCATTAGGGATTAGAATGGGGGGGGGGGGGAGAGAAGGAACTGGAAGCTAGTGAGCAGTGAGGGAGAGGTTGAGCTTGAGGATAAAATCAGGGAAAAAGCTCTTCTTTAGTCTGTTTGTATGGGTTTTTAGACATCTGTATCGTCTACCAGATGGCAGAAGGTTGTAAAGTCCATGGTTAGGATGTTGCTCATCAGTGATGGTGCTTCTCACTCTGGACAGGAATAGATATTCTCAATGGATGGAAGTTGAACGCCGATGGTACGTTGGGCTAACTTAACCACCCTTTGAAGGGCATTTCTGTCTGAGGCGTTGCAGATACCAAACCAGGCTATAATACAATATGATAGTGTGCTTTCTATAGAGCACCTATAGAAGTCGACTAAAATCCTTGTACAGACATGTTCCCTTCTGAGATGCCTGAGTAGATAAAGTCTCTGATGGGCTTTATATAGTGACCTCGAGGAGTTTAGAGACCATGTTACTTGTTAGATGAATTCCCAGAAATTTGAAGCTATCGACCCTGTCTACTGTGGTGTTGTTGATCAGGACAAGGGGGTGCTTAAACATATGGTCTCTTTTTCTGAAATCAATAATCATTTCCTTTATTTTCTTGGCATTCAGGGAGAGAGTTAGTGCTACACCCGGTGACGAGATTATGAACTTCGTCTTGATATGATGTGATGTTCCCTTTGATGAGGCCGATGTTAGATCCAGTAACACTGAACCCAATAGAGTTCCCTTACAGAGAGAACTATATTGGATTGACAAGCTTGATACCAAATCTCCAAAAGGATTACATGAAGACATTCATTTCAAATGCTTCTTTTGATGTGTTTTTCCAGGAATTAACTATTTATTTCCTTATTATTTCCTTCTCTTTCAGTACGTATTTGTACCTGTTTATAAGAATATTCCCCTCAGGTGTCATTTTATATGAAGCTTCCTATTTATAGCTATGTCTGTCATAACTGATTTGATGTAATAATAAAAAATCTTTCGTTCTTTACTTCCCCTTTAATGATATTACAATATCTTTAAGTGGCATACTGTATCGTTTGCTCAAGTTATTACTCAATATTATAATGTTTAATCCTATTTATATGTAATTATGTTCACTTGACACGATTATTTATGTACAAACTGGATTCCAAAAAAGTTGGGACACTAAACAAATTGTGAATGAAAACTGAATGCAATGATGTGGAGGTGGCAAGTGTTTTATTTGTAATAGAACATAGATGACAGATCAAAAGTTTAATCTGAGTAAATGTAACATTTTAAAGGAAAAATATGTTGATTCAAAATTTCAGTGTCAACAAATCCCAAAAAAGCTGGGACAAGTAGCAATAAGTGGCTGGAAAAAGGAAATTGAGCATATAACGAACAGCTGGAAGACCAATTAACACTAATTAGGTCAATTGACAACATGATTGGGTATAAAAAGAGCTTTTCAGAGTGTCAGTGTCTCTCTGAAGCCAAGATGGTAAGAGGATCACCAATTCCACCATTGTTGCGCAGAAAGATAGTGCAGCAATACCAGAATGGTGTTACCCAGCGTAAAATAGCAAAGACTTTTAAGTTATCATCATCAACCGTGCATAACATCATCAAAAGATTCAGAGAATCTGGAACAATTGCTGTGCGTTATTGTCAAGGCTGTAGAGTTGTGCACCGTGTTAGCCATAGATTTATGCAAAGATAAGAGAGTATAGGT
>WMED01024034.1:0-10627 GCA_019650415.1 Pipa parva
GGTGGAACTTGCACTATTGGTGACTGACTAAATACTTTTTTTCCCCACTGTATAAGTGAGTCATACTCTCTGAAGGGGATGGAGCTGAAATACTACAAAGGCTGCCAGGCACTTGTAAAATAATGCATGAAGAGAAAGAAGCAGGAGTTATCAAGTAGGTGGCTTGGAAAGGAACAAATTGTGAATTTATTGTGTTGCTGTCATGTAGGTTAAATTAGTACACGTGATTTATTAGCAGACTTTAGTTCTTCTTTAATGTAGAGACAGAATTACTAGTTTAAAGAATGCTATGACCTTTTACATTTGACAGAATATTGTGAAGTAGGAAGTTTATAGATATATCAAAGAGACAACGAAACAAAATAAAAGTAAAATAAATATAAAAGCCTGTAATTAATCTGCAATGTTGTGTTTTGTATGTTGACATACCATATAGCAATGCAGAGTAATGCAAACAAAATCCTCCACTTGACTGTTCTGTGCTGCCTGTTTATATATGTATATATATAAAGTTAGGTCCAGAAATATTTGAAAAGTGACACAATCTTCATGATTTGAGCTTTATATTCCATCACATTGGATTTGAAATAAAACTGACATGCAACTGAAGTGTATACTTTCAGGTTTAATGCCTGGAGTTGAACAGAAATATCTGTAAAACATTTAGGAATTACAACCCTAAGCTTTACATTTCAGGGGCTTAAAAGTAATTGTACAAATTAACATTACCATAAATAAAACGTTAATTTTTAATACTTTGTAGAGAATGCTCCACAGACAATGATTGGCTGAAGTCTGGAACCCATGGGCATCACCAAACATTAGGTTTCCTCATTTGTGATGCTTTGCTGGGCCTTTATTGCAGCTGTCTTCAGTTGTTGCTGGTTTGTGGGTCTTTGTGCCTTAAATTTTGTCTTAACCAATTGAAAGGCTTGCTCAGTAGGGTTGAGATCTGATTGATTTATCCATTGCAGAATATTCCACTTCTTTGTGTTTCTTTTGCAGTATGTGTTCGGCCATTGCCCATATGTACTCTGAAGTACTATCAAACCCTGCTGCATTTGGTTGAATCTGAGCAGAAAGTATATCCTTGTACACTTCAGAATTTAATCTAGCTGCTTCTATCACATCATCAATAAATCCCAGTAATCCGGTGCCAATGGAAGCATTACATGCCCATACTATCACACTGTCTCCACCATGTTTTACAGAGTATGTGGTGTGCTTTGGATCATGAGCCATTCCAAACCTTTTCCATACTTTCTTAGTTTAATCTGTACAAAGAATGCTCTTCCAGAACTGGGCTGGCTCCTTTTAAATGATTTTTGGCAAAGTCTAATCTGGCTTTTCTATTTTTGAGGCTGATTAATGGTTTACACCTTGTGATGAACCCTCTGTGTTTGCTCTTGTGAAGTCTTCGCTTTATGGTAGAATTGGATACTGATACATCTACTTCCTGGAGAGTGTTCATTTGGGTGGATGTTGTGAAAGGGTTTTTCTTTACCAAAGAAATGATTCTGTAATCATCCATCATATTGTCTTCTGTGGACATCCAAGCTTTTTTGTGTTCCAAAGCTCACAAGTGAGCTTTTTTTTTTAAAACGTAATGTACCAAACTGTTCATTAGGCCACTCCTATCATTTTCACTATTTTACTAATGGATTTCTTCTTTTTCAACCTAATGTTGGTCTGTTTCACTTCTATTGAGAGCTCCTTTGACCATATGTTGTGGGTTCACAGCAACAGCTTCCAAATACAAATGCCACACCTGTAATCAACTCCAGACATTTTGTCAGGGCTGGGTCTGGGACCAGGTAGGAGAAGGCAGCTAGGAACAGTTACCACAGTGGAATTGATGCAAGCAAGCCCCAAAGTATGGAATCTAAAACACACCCAGTCTTCACCATGAGCCTCCGCAAAGAGGTATGGTTTTTGCTGTGGTGCTATGTCAAGGTCATAACGTCTAGGGTTTGCTGTCCACAGATGGTCTAAAAATGGACAGGAGACAGGTATAATGGTCAGGAGACAGGCAGAGGTCAATGGCAGGTGGCAAGGAGGCATAGTCAAAAAACAAGCTAAGGATCTAGGCAAGCAGAGAGCAGGGATAAACGAGAAACAGATGAAGGTCATACACAGAATAATCAAGAACAAAATACTAAGCACACCCAGGAATGTGTAAAGAGTCCTATAATCGGGTGCCAGGATTGGCATCAGAACATCTTAAATAGGCACTTTGGTGGGAGCATGTTCACAATGCAATGCCACAACTACGTAAATCACGAACCTGAGAAGACATTTGCAGAACATTGCATGCCAAAAGAACCTGTCGCTTGTGACTAATGTTGATGCAAGATTGCGACAGACACTGCCGGCCCATAAAGGAGAAGAGCAGGATAATAGAAGCCATAACAACTTTTACCTGCTTCATTGATGAGGGAATACCCTATACAGCCCATTAAATAGCTTTTGAGATTGTCCAGTTACCTTTGGTTCCTACGTATTAAAAAGCTGTAATTCCTAAACCCTTCCTCCAGTTAGGAGGTGAATACACTTAAAGCTGATAGTCTGCACTTTCAACACATATTGATTATATAACTGTAAATAAATGCCTAAACAGTGTCACTGCTCTAATATTCCTGGATCTAACTGTAGCATAAGTGTTTTCCATACAATTATTTTTCAAATAGAAATATTTAAAAAGCTTCATTATAAACTGTGTTTCATGTAATAGCACTGTACCAGTAAATCAACAAAAGGAGCATTTCTTTTGCATATCTGGGAATACACAAAGCACCCAAAAACAGACAAATATTTACTCTATAAGTTATTTGTGGAAGCCTTATAAATGTTCCTTTAAAGGGGAACTATAGGTATAAACTCTGTTTTCAGTATTTTTCAATATGTAACAAAAAATCCGCTTCCTTCACACAGAAGTTTTAAAGGTCTTGTTACATGCTCCGTGGAGTGAACGCATCTTCTTTACTTCATAGTACAATTACATTTCGGGCAAAATTTATAATTCATTTATCAAAATAAGTATTGTAACAGTTGTTGCAGAGATTTTACTGAGCATGTTTATGCCTCAAGGCAGCAAACTGGAGATTTAGTAGGTGAAACAGAACAAATAGTAACAATATATTCATATAAATGCGTTTTGGGATCCGTATTTACATATCAGAATCAACTCGGACTATGGTTTTGTTTTTTTCAATAAGTATTTGTGTAAACAAAGTCCAAATAAGCAAGATGCCACTTTTTAAATTATTACAGGTTCTTTAAATGATGACTCATGTGTGAAATACAAATGTGTGTTCACCATCTGTGAAATTTTAATCATGTGATAATGTAACATTTGTGCATGGAAGATGCAGCTGCAAATTCCTAAAGTAATGTGACAGTGGAAAACTTTAAGATCAATTGTCTCATTAGTCTCAGTAGTAGGGTTGTAATTCAGTTATTGGAATGCAGTAGTGGAACTCAATATCAGAACAAATCTGGGGAGAGAGAAGATAAGAGGTGGATAATTAGAACTATTAAGCATACCTTCTCATGAGCTGTTTCTAATGTGTTTAGAGTAATATAATGCAAACAGTCAAAGTTATATTTAAACACCAGAATTGTATAATGTTGCAGAAATATGACAATTTTCACCCCTAACCCCTGTAGCCTTAGTGCCCTACTACAATAAAATCTACATATTATAGACTATATGCTGCTTTTTAATGGAGCACTATACAATCTGATAATATGGCTAAAATAAGTTTATTCTGTGTTTTCCATGTTTGTAATTCGCATACTTTATAAAACATTGTATATATTTTAGAAAATCTCTAATATAATACATTAATGCAAGACTTCCATTTCAAACTTTATCTTCAAATGTGCCAATTAGAATGTTTAGTGCAGCTGATTAACCAGAAGGATGAAAAATGTAATAAGATGTGAGTAAATTGAACCTGCTGGGTTGAAATAGCCAGACTACCTGGTGTAAAATTAACTTTTATCCGAAAGAGATTAAAATAAATATGTATACCTATATGATGAATGATATAATAAATTATCAATATTAGTAATTCCCCTTTTAACTTCTTTGTTCATAAAAATATATTTGTGCCTTGATCATATTGGGATTTGGGGGGTGAATTCACCAAGCTCCGAAGTGAGGTGCGTAGTGCTCGCCTCACTTCGGAAAAACTGAAATGCGCATGCTGATGTCCTGCACGCGGACATCAGCATGCGCATTAAAGGGATTCCCCTCCCAGCGAGAGCACTCGAGTCTCCTCACTTTGGAGCTTGCTGAATTCCCCCCTTGGTGTCCTTTAAAATCTCTAGTCAGATACTACTACTACTATTATTATTATTATTATTATTATTATTATTATTATTATTATTATTATAATAATAAGGTTATTATGAGGGAAGGCCTTGCACTTGTTTTGGTATAATACCTTCACAATAGGCATTTCAGAAACCTCAAAATATAAATACAAACTGACTACAAAAGAAATGAACTCTGAGTGCTCAGACGCTGGTGTCTAGTATCCCAGTTTCAATGCAAATTTCTCAGTTACACCTCTTGACCTAGCATGACTGATTACTGCTCAGTGACTAAATAACCTATCTTTAGAATGCCAATTGAAGCTTATTACAATATCAAGTGCCCAGTGTCATTAGACAAATTACAGAGTTAGGAATTTCTCTAGTCAGTTCCGAGG
The DNA here is from genome assembly GCA_019650415.1 of Pipa parva. Taxonomy (NCBI): domain Eukaryota; kingdom Metazoa; phylum Chordata; class Amphibia; order Anura; family Pipidae; genus Pipa; species Pipa parva. The sequence continues at coordinate 4,716 of WMED01024034.1, forward strand.
AGCTTGCCGCAGGTGTTTGAGTTTACATCAGCAGGGCAACACCTCCAGCAGGTTTGGAACCAGGAACCTGCTGCACACCAGGTAGCAGTTATTCCACTACTCCATTTGAGCCTGGGTCAGAGGACCTGTATTTTCAAGTGAGCTGCCCAATACATTTGTGCTGATTAACCTGCACACTTGGTAATTGGTTACTCAGTTGCTTCCTGTTTGTTTTCATCCAGGCCTTTAAATAGGAGGCCATTTAGTCTTTTCCCAAGCTGGTTTTCCTTTCGTGAAGTCCTGCTGAAGCTCTTGTTTCCTATTTACCTGTGTTATTGACCTTGGCTTGTTTTGACCGCTCTGTTTTTTTGTTTGTTTTTTTTTGTATTCCTGACCTTTGGCTTCATGTGACTGTGTTTTTCTGCTCCCCTGGTTTTCCAGATTTGGCTCTCCTGTCTCCGCCTTGCTATCCCTGGTACCTCGGTTTGGTCCTTGCTCATTCCTGCTGGGTTGCTCTGGTGCCCTAGTGTTTCTGCTGCAGTAAGTATGGGGCCCCAAAAGGGCATAGGTGAACACCAGAATGTTTGGGTTTCCGTCCCAGTTAGTTGTGCTGCAGGTTCCACCTCGGGTCCAGTTTCAGGTAGTATCCCAACATATAGTAGGTCTGGACTACATTGTACACCCCTGATGGTTTTTCCTGTACTCCCAGTAATACCTGGATTCATGATCTGGTTATTTCTTCCTTCTTCATTTAGTTCAGGGGCACAGAATGATTACCTTTGATTGTACCATGATATATTTTGTGTGGGTACTACTGACAGAGAAGGTAGTACTGTACTAGACCCATTGGCAAGGAACAAGATGGAAACAGTTAACTGAAATGTTTGACTTGTCTTTAAGCATGACAAGCAGTTCTTGTTCTAAAAGTTACACTTATAGTAATGTACTTTCTACATATAACTTCTTATTATATAATCGAATCCTGCACTACAAACTGTACCATCAAAGCTTCAAAGTTATTACTGGAGAGGAACATCCTTTTTTTAAATAATAATAAAACATTTACATGTAGATTGTATTTGGAATCATAATTTTCCATTTTACATTCATTTCACATAAGTATGAAATAAAACATATTATTACACATTTGATTAATAAGAAAGTTAAATCTATTAAGCATTAGTCAGGTATTGGGTAATTCTGATGTAGAAAGATGAATTTTTGTTATATTTTTTGTAGATTCTGGGGGTGGGGGGGGATGTGGCGGAGAATGGTCGTCTTGGGTTGGGGATGATGATGGGGGAGTTGTGAAAGAAGCATCCTTAAGTGTTGGGTTGAGAGTTTGTCATGTTATTAGTTTAGTTGTGAGTCTAAGAAGGTGTTCCACTGAAACCAGAGGCATTCTTCTTCGTATGTCCTGTCATATGTGTAGGCTCTTATTAGTTCAATTGCTTTTATTGAATTGATTTTGGGAATAAGGTGGGTTATGTTGGGGAGATCTAGCTTTTTCCAATTTGTTGCCATTAGGTTTTTGGCTGCTTTAAGTATAGGGGATGCTAATTTCTGTTTTTGATTTGTGTTTAATTGGGGAATCTTGGTTCCAAGAAAAAAGTTTAGTGGGTTCAGAGTTATTTGGCTTTGAAAAACTTTGTTTAATAAGATTAATATTTGTCTCGAAAAGGTTTGTACAGTTGGGAGGTCCACTAAATGTGGAGCATTGATCCTGTTTCTGTACATCCTCTGAAGCAGTTTGACATTGATTTTTATAAATAGTGGCCGCTCCTTTGTGGAGTCAGGTACCACCTATAAATAATTTTGTAGGATCTCTCTTTATTGATTGTGTAAATGGATGATTGGTTAGCATTTTGCCAGATTTTTTGACCATGTCTTCTCTGAGATTTCTATATTTAGATCTTCGCTCCATTTTGTCATATATAGGCATTGGACTTGTGAGGTGGTCTTTGAAATTGATTCATAGAGAGGTGTTATTAGTTTTTGGTTTTATGTGGAGTGCCAACAGATTTTTTCAAAGAAAGTGGGTGTGATTTGTTTCTTATTTTTGTTTAATGGGTTGTGAAAGTGTCTTATCTGAAGATATTGATAGAAATTGTCTTTTGGGATGTTGTATTTGTCTTGTATATTATTTAAAGTTTGGAATTTGTTTACTTGGGTGAATTTTGTTATGTTTGTGAGGTTGGCGGCGATCCAGTTTTTAAAATTGTTTGTGTCTTGGCCAGGAGGAAAGCTTTTATTTCCTATTATACTTGTGTATACAGGGGGGGGGGAGGATTTCAGGTCAAAACGTCTAGTCCAGCTGTCCCAATTTTTTAACATCAGTTCAGTTGTTGGGGGAATAGTAAATGGTAGCATACGGTCTTTTTGTGGTATCCATATCAGGTCTTTACTGTTGTAAGGGGTTAGGTAGGAGTCTTCTATTTTGAGCCAAATTGGTTTTGGGTTTCTATGTATGTAGATTACTGAGGTTAGTCTACTGCAGATGTAATATCAATATATATGTGGGACTCCCAGGCCACCTACGGTTTTGGGTTTCGTTAGGATAGAAGTTTGAATGCGTGTTTTTTTTTTACCTTGCCAGATAAAGTTGGAAATTGCTTTTTGAAGGGATTGTGCTGTTTTCTCCGGAAATTCAATTGGGAGTGTCATAAAGTAATACAGTATTCTTGGGAGTAGTGTCATTTTGACCGCTGTGATTCGACCAAACCATGACAGGTTGAAAGATTGCCAATAAATGAGGTCTTTGAGGAACATCTTTAAAATCTTCATAAGCCTCCCCTTACTTACTAACCACATGTTCAGTGCATAATTCTTAGGGAATAACACAAAACAGTGTAAGTAAACATACTAAACTATAGATACCCATTTAATTTCCAGGAATGAAGTTTCAGTATAGATTAGAAGGGAACCAAACATTAACACATGGAGAAATTCATAAAGGTTTCAAAAAATATTTATATAGGATTGAAAATAACTTTTCTGCATAAAAAAAAAGGCATCAAAAAGTGACATAAGGCAGCATAACAGTCCAGAGTTGCGGTCAAAAACTTTTCTACTTTTATAAATATCCCGTTCATATCCTTATTTAGCAGACAAGGTTTAAGAAAAGATGTGCCAAATCAGTGGCTTAAGGAAGAAGATTGATCACAGTTATTAGGATGCCAACCTCCTACAACTACTTTCAGGGAACAGCTTGTTAATAACATAGGGCGGTATAAGGCAAAATGACTATGAGCTGGCAAATTAAGTGCTATGTATAAGATACATTATTGTATGTATGTGTAATGCTAAAGTTTGGCGGTATTTACTAAGATCGCACTTTAGTACATTCCAATCAAAACATCAAGCCAGCCATGAGACATCTCCAGGGGGTGAGCCCGCTTACATTTGGAGTAGGATTTACCAATAGGACATAGGTGTGCATATATAATAATAAAGAGGGTGCCAGTAGTTCTTTTTCAAACAAGATAACTGAATTTATTAACCACACACATATATAAAACAGCAGCAGCCTATAGTATTAACTCAGCCATAAATATTACATAGGAGCAGTGAGAGAGATCATCATAGCAAAGACACAAACAACAGCAATGCATATTATATGAAAACATCCACAGGGTATCAATATATTTACCACCCAGGAGTTACATCTCATCCTCAGAGTCTCACACACTCTCTTAGAGGAAACAGGATTCGACAGGCTCCCAAATCTCTCATGGGCTGGACTTCTCAGGGATACCCTTCTCCTTTACAGGGCTCTCCCTAGTCCCCTATACCTGTCCTAATGAACCCTAACTGTGTATCCCAATGCAGGCAGGGAATACACTAGGCCCCCTCACTCCTGGTGGGGTCAGTTGCTACCCAGATAAACTAGCCTACACTGAACTCTCACCAGCTACGGTGAGCTAACAGTAACTCTGCAACCTGCTATCTGGGTCCCTGTGTGTCTGCCACTGGACTAGTGGAGACAGAGATCTTGCTCTGGCAAGCACCCCCAGCAAATGGCAAATCTGAACAGTGATCACTTATATTTATAAACTTCCTCCAGCATGGCAGCAAACAAAATATACATTTGCAGGCTAGGCCTTGTAATTAGACACCACCTGCACAGCAAGTCACTGAAGCATAGAAACTCCTAATAATATTTAAGCTCTCTAGAGCTAGATTAAAGGACAAGTAATACATTTACGTAGACTGGGGGAAAACCCATTAGGTCAATTTTCACCAGGGCTACATATAGGTATGTATAATTTTATTTATAAAGGGCCACAAATTTACTCAGCGCTGTACAATTCAGCAATACAAATATAATACAGACATGTGAAAAGTGCATTACACATTACAAGTGAGTAACTTACAAGCATAAAATCACTTTAAGTACAGGGTTGTGATTGACAAAAGAAGATGGTGGTCCCTGCCCCATAGAACTTACAATCTAAATAATCTAGATTACTAGTCTAAACATATGTCAGATTTCAGTTCTCTCACTTAAAGGACAGTTTGTTTTCAGCAGATGACACTGTTATCTTAAATGTGTTCTTACCAATGATAATGAAAAAAACATGTATTGTTGAATAAATTCTTAATCTTCTACATCAGGAGAAACTTTAAATCATCCAAAGAAATCTTGTGGATTGACAGGATGCATGGAAAGATCTAAGTAGGTAAGGTTTTTATATCTTCTTCCTTATCCATCACCTATACCATACTTTCTGAGCATCTTTCCTATCTAGCAGTCTGCAATACTAAAATTGTGAAATCCTACTTCTTACCTTTGGCACTACTAGCTCTGATGATTACTCACAACTCTTAGCTGAGTCTCCACTTGGCTCTCTGTCCTCGCCTCAATGTCAATTCATTTTATCTATGACAGCAAGGGCGAACCTATGGCACGTGTGCAGTCACTATCCTTGATCTCCCCCAGCAAGTCTACAGACCCTACCTAACAGTTTTCAGGTCTGATCCACTTGCTCACCAACAAGATAGCTGCGGCAGAGCTCCTTCCCTGACACAGCCACGATGACGTCACTAATCAGCGCCTGTACTTCGGGGGAAGGCACTGGTGCCTTTTGGTGCCGAAAAGTTTTGTGATCACTGATCTATGATTTACCTGCAGTTGTTGCACTTTTTTTACCTGTGCACTGTGTTGATATCAGGCATCAATCAGTCATCCTCTTAAAAAGTCTGCCAGCATTTTGACTACTGAAAAAACACCATTTGAAAGCAGGTACTTGCTCTCTTTGTTTTCAAGACTGCTCAGAGCAAATTGTCATTTGCCATGCTTTGCATCTAAGAGGCCATCAGCTTAATCTCCTGTGAAATCTCCAAGAAAGAACAATGTGCAGTTTTAGCTGACCAAATGATTAAGTCCCTGTTCCTGTGCTGTATGTCCAAATATATAATGCAATAACTTTTCAATTACTGCTTGGTTATAGAGGTTGCTCACCTTATAATAAATTTTAGTGTGTAAATTGTGTTTTCTAAGACAGTTTGGAGTTTGGAGTTGCTCCTTTGGTCTTTTGCCAAAAAATGAATTCAAGGGGAACTCAACACAAAAAGCAGACTAAAGACAGTTTGTAACGCACAACCTGGGTGTTGTGCAAAAATCAGTTGTGTTAGATATGTAATTGTAACACAGAAAGCAACACATTTATGGAGAAACAGTAATAGAATTAAGCCTGCAGAGATTCCATCCTAACTGAAATGCCAGCGTACAGAGCATGCTCAGTGATAAATTTGCAGATCAGTAAATATAGTAGCTGCTAGACAAGCAAATACAGTGAAACAAAGTGTTTTAGTAACTGGAACTTTTCATTGTTCTCTGGCACATTACTACTGACTGGCTGACTGACAGAGAGAAGATGGGGGGGATTTTAGTTTGCTCTACCTGTGTACTGGCTGACGGAGGAGCTGGGGGG
>WMED01024035.1:395-11320 GCA_019650415.1 Pipa parva
CAAGTGTCATTGAAAAATGGGACTTCCTTCGGTTCTCATTCTCTTTCCCGGAGTCCAAATCTTCCAGCCTCTCCACAATGGATGGAGTTAAGCTAATATACTATTGGCACACAGCCAATCAGAGACCAGTGGGCTGTGTGCAGGTGAAGTCACTAATGACATCACCAGCTCACAGTCTATCAGAAACAAATAGGAGGGGTGACATGATGTCACTGCAATGGAGGAGTAGCACTGTTCCACTGTCCCTCACCCCGGCAGGTTGAGAGGAATGCTAATATATTGCATAGTTACCTTCTTTTGTTAGTAACTATTATGGTTTATAGCATTCCTAAGTAGAGACAATATGAACTGTATTTGTAAGCTCAATGTTACAAGACATTTCTAAGACATATGTTTTAATCACATACTGTAATCACAACTGTATCAACAAGACAAGTAATATATAAGTTATTAAAGGAGCACTATTTAACTTAAAATGCATCCTTACCTTTTAGCTGTTCTTGTCTGTAGATTGTAAATGTGTTTATAAGTATTGCAAACTCCTTTAATAAGACACTCTGTTTATCTGATATGGGAATGTTCTTGCTTCGTTACCTTTAACCAAATATTACTTGAGTTTACAGACAAAAATAATTTGTCTGTTCTCAATTCCATGCTTAAAAGTAAAGCCAATGTTACAGTTTATAACCAGTTGCATAGTAAGATATTAGAATGCTCCCATGTTCTATACAGCTATATACAGTATATTTCACCCCACCGAATAAACCTACAAATGCACAATTTATATATGGGCGAAATTTAATAAAATAGAAAATATCAATAATTTTGGCCCGATATCATTATATCGAATAGTAAGTTATACAAAAATAAATTTGTTTACCGCAATATTGAAAATTCAATATTGTGATACAGATTTTTTCTGTTTTTCAATCTGTTTATTTTTATGGAAAATCAGTAACATCTATAATTTCGATGGAGAAAATTCTATATCGCGATATCAAATTTCCAATATCGCGAATTCGATTGCAAATTTTCAATTATTATTTTTATATTTTTTTATCTAATTTTTCAGTTGAAAGGTTGAAAATAGCCTTTTTAACTTTAATACATTTCGCCCTAATTAGACTATTTTAAAACACCATGGGTGTAATTCAGCATAGTGCGAAGTTACCTCCGGATCCTTCGCATCACTTCGGAGAGGCTGTTATGCGCTCGCTGATGTCCTGCACGCGCACATCAGTGAACGCTTTAAAGGTATTCCAGTCGCCTTGAGTCGCCTCGACTGGAATCCCTGTTAGTATTGTCACAGATTTATTATGGGAAACCTCTGTTTAATGAATAAGGAGTAGAGAATCAGGGCGTAGCTGCCTGAAGTGATGAGAATTTACTCCGACAGTCAAATTCTCACTTTAGTCAATATCCCCCATTGTTTCTGACAAATATGCAAGATTAGTTGAATGAGATTCCAAGCATTATCAAGTCATCTAAGGGTTATAAACTTTTACTGCTCATTTCAGTACCATATTAGCAGCTCCTGCTGTTGATCCAGAACCTGCTGGAATTTCAGTCATTCGAAGCCTTCCAACCGCTTCCTTTGCTTCTGTAGCACCACCTCACATGCACCTCCCATAATGATGGCTGCCAGTATTTCCTTAATTAACGTACCACTTACAGTGAAATCATGTCCCTCTGATTGATCTCAGGTTGCATATACACTATACTTGATTTGCTAGCCTTGGTTTAGGGTATCACTCATTTAGAAGCTAAATAACCCCACTGTATCCAATCTCTCAAACTCATTGTCTGCCATTAGACAGGAACAGGACAAGCAAGACCCTGTGTGAGTTCATGTTAAACTTACTTGCCTTTCAATTTTCAGTGTCCCATGACTAACTCATCAGTGGAACCAATGCTACTAAGTGGGTTTTCCAGATAAGTGTCAAGGGATGTCCGAGGGTTTATGAGTTTCTTGAGTATGCATTTCTGGAATCAGCAAATAATAATTAATAATAAAAATTCCTTCCTGTTTAAGTGGTTGGTGGAATGTTACTGTTTGACCTCCAGTTACCTAATCACTCAGCATGTGTTATCAGTAACCCTAATGTTTTCCACTCTGAGCATTGCCTGTTCTGTATCAGTGTATTCAATGCAGATGGTAACTTTCTGGAGCTATTCTCATTTGAAGCAGTATGTACAATACAATTCAGACACACAAATAGGATCCGGTATATAACCTTTTTAATTGACCATCAGTGCAGGTTTACAAAGCAACATTTCTGGGGGGTAAACCACCCTTCGTCAGGCTGGGTTATGTACCGGATCCTATTTGTGTGTGTGCAAATTCTCTTCTACATACTGCTGAATTTATGGTGATGTGTTGCCCTGCATCCAAGAATTTAGCATCACTACCTGTGAGAGGAAATTAGGTGTGCACTTCCACAAACGTTCTGGAGCTTTTTTCATTTGAAGTAATTGTAAGTGACCTTTTGTCCATTGGAGGTTCCCTTACAAATCCCATCCATTAATGGATGCTGTGTTGCGCAAGGCTACATTAACTTCCAAACTGCACCTTTTAAACTCTATGTTGGTCTTTGGCACACATAGTAATTGGGGGTTATTTATCAAAGTTCAAATTTTTGCCTAAAGGCGTGAATTTGCCACTTTTGCATATTCGGGTTTTCAGCAAACTCTACGATGTGGCAATTTCATCAGCTGACGATGGGTGCACACTACATTACAGACTGCTACTGATAGAAATCCGCTATATAGTGAATAAGGAGTAGAGAATCAGGGCGTAGCCACCTGAAGTGATGAGAATTCACTCCAACAGTTGAACTCTCACTTTAGATAATAACATAGTATGTCACGTTATGTTCTAACGAATTCAGTGGCTCTTGTTTTCTGGGGGAAAGCTTGGATACAGTTGCATTGACTCCAGTTAACATTCTTTCTGGGGGGGAAAATTTATTAAACTTGATAAGGCTGAACTTGGCCTTTTTGAGTTCCTCTCCTGTAGATTTTGACTGTTTGATCAGTAAAAATTGATTGATATTTTTCGATAGATTTTTACAGATAGAAACTTTTCAATCGAGTTTTTCGATGGAAAGGTAGCCATACTTTATATTAGTAGTATACTTTATATTAGTAGTATACTTTATATTAGTAGTATACTTTATATTAGTAGCCATACTTTATATTAGTAGCATACTTTATATTAGTAGCATACTTTATATTAGTAGCATACTTTATATTAGTAGTATGGCTAGTTGGCTACACTTCCATTGAAAAATCAAAGATCGAAAAACTCAATTGAAATGTTTTAATTGGTAAAAATCGATCATAAGTACAATAGAAAAGCGCATTCCAAACATATACTGGCCTGAATTTGCCAGCGTATTTTTGGGACATGCTCTTTAAATGCACCAGTATGACCATGAACTAAGGATGAGGACTGGATCTTTACACTAGCAAAACATATACAGAGCTGTGGAGTATCTTAAATAATATCTTAGGATTAAGTCATTACTGTATAATAAGCTTCTACTGATGACCATGAATGGATTAGTTTCTCTAAGGCGAGGCGCATAATACCCTTTTGTGTGAAAAAAAATATAGCTCTGTGAGTCCCTAAAGTACTTACCTTGTTCTGGACACACTAGCATATGATGCGCATACGCTGCGTCCGGAATACAGACTGTTGCATTTTTGCCAGCGTATATACGCCGCGCACAAAATGTGGCCAGATAGGAAGAGCCGTGATCACTGAGGGAGCATTCACACTGTTGTGGGTAAGTACAATAGAAAAATACATCACAGCGTCTTTCTTTTTCACGCATAATACACTTGTGTGAACCTAGCCTAAATGTACTGGTAGGTGCAGTGCTGATAATCATGAATAGGAATGTGTTGACAGAAGTTGAGCTGATAACTATGAATGGTTTAACTTATATAAGATGTGTTACTAGAGTCTGTGAAGATAACCATAAATGTGTTAATTTCTATAAAATGTGTTAGATGATGTGGAAAAAACTATGAAATGGTTAATTCCTGTGATGTGTTGGTAGAAACTGCACTGGTAACAATTTCTATACCACTTGTTGGTAGAAGCTGTGCAAGTAGCAGTGAAAGAGTTAATCTATATAGTCTGTGGATTGAAGCTGTGTGGGTAGTAGTAAGAGAGTTAATCTATATAGCCTGTGGGGAGAAACTGTGCAGGTAGCAGTGAAAGAGTTAATCTATATACACAGTGGGTTGAAACTGTGCAGGTAGTAGTGAGAGAGTTAATCTATATACCCTGTAAGAAGATACTGTATCAGTGAAAGAGTTAATCTATATACTATGTTGGTAGACTCTGTGTGGATAGAGTCAAACTATACACCCTGGTGGTAGTGCTAGTAGTAGTGAAAGAGTTAAACTATACACCCTGGCGGTAGATGCTGTGTGGGTAGCAGTGAAAGAGTTTATCTATTTACCATGTTGGTAGGTGCTGTGTGGGTAGTAGTGAAAGAGTTAAACTATACACCCTGGTGGTAGACACGGCAAGTAGTAGTGAAAGAGTCAAACTATACACTCTGGTTGTAGGGCTAGTAGTAGTGAAAGAGTTAGACTATACACCCTGACGGTAGACGCTGTGCAGGTAACTATATAAACATATATTTAGGTTTCTCGCAGTAGCATTCATAGTTTGATCAGGAACTAATTCACTGCAATTTAAATTCCATAAAACATGTTTAGCGACAGTATCAACATGAATACAATGTTAGTGAGAATATCACCCTAAACGCTGGCCCTAGTAATGAGGAAAAACCAGGTGATTTTCAGCATCGTGCTGCAGACAGACATTAAATGAATTGGTATGGTCAGTCTGATATTTAGTACTGAACAGGTTAATTATCTGTACATTGAAAGCAAATTGCTATTGAGTTTATAATAGTCTCTCCATCTGACATTTTTATTGTTGGAGACCTTTCCACAGAGATAGGTGCTAGTGTTTATAGGAGAGATGTGTATCTGTTCCCTCAACTCCATTTAACAGTTGATGATTTGTGGACAGATACATGGAGATTTTGTTAACCCTTGACTTGAAGGCTGACAATCTTTCTTTGGAGGATAGACTAATGCCGGTGAAGTTTATTATAGTTATTTAAATTGCTGATGGTCTCACAAAATGGAATGACTTTTTATTTTTAAAAGAATAATTTATCTACAGGAACAGTAAGGTTTTAGTCCTTTAGGCTATTTATGGATCTCTGACTTAAATAAAAAGGGACACTTGTATGGTATTTTACACAATGTCTGGAACTACCTGCCCTCTAGTGGCAAGGACCAGAAAATCTAACAGATCAGTAAAGAGGTGGTGCATTGTGTCATTGAGAGCTTGTTCGACACCCTAAAAACTCAGTGGGTGGGGTGTCGTTCACAGTTTTGGCAATGTTTTTATATTACAAAATTTGCAGACAGATTACATTCCTTATGGAAAGCGTATTTTGCATATATTTCCCAGAAGGCGTTGCTCCATTTGTCTCTACTAGCTCAGTTTGTCATCAAGACTTAAATAAGTGATTTCATAAAAGTGAGCTAAGAGAAAGATACCGTTAAAGTGATTTGTCTCTGAAATGTGTCATGTTAAGAAGACTTGGAAAATTAGTGAATTTATATTGAAACCGTGGTTTTGGGCAGATGCGCAGGTGAGGTTTACAGTATATGGAAAGCCCAGAAAGACTAATCCTTGCTCTAACTGTAACAGACTTTACAAATAAAGTTTTAACAAGTGGGTCCATGTTGTCTGTAAAGTCCCAACAATTCCATTTTCTTTTCTTATCCAGTGCAACTGTGCAGGGACTGCAGACTTTACCTGATAGAGAACTGCCCGTAGACTTGTATTTAAGATTAATAACTTTGTTTTTTTTGCGGCAGGTGATGGATTAAGACTAGTGTTGATCGATAATATCATGTTTCGATGAAATCGACACTTTTTTTTAGGTAATTGTTGGTGCTCGAGGATTCATTGATTTCTGTAATTAATCGTGACAGAAATCATCATCGAGTCTTTCCATTTTGCTGCGAGCTCTGTAAGTGATGCCGCTTTGTGGATCAGGAGAGAGAGAGAGAGAAGGTGGCAATCAGTTTCTATGGGACACGGGTGCCTGACCCTAGCAGAGGTAGTGAGGGCAAGTGCTGCAATGCTGACAGCCACGATAAGGCATCCCAGAACCATCTGTGAAACCCCTAGAGACAGCATGATCCTGTACCGTGTATGGTACTCCCGGAAAAGCTGCAAGAGAGACCTGCGGGGCTTAGGGATCATGTCCCTGGAAGGCACTTAAGGGCATCATGAGTACCAGAGGGCAGTCAAGCAGAAAGGCAAGAGCAGAGCGAGCGGGTTGTCTGGAGGGAACTGCTGCTGTGTTCGGATCCCGGAGTCCCGAGTATGTACTGCTGCTCATAGGAAGGAGGATCATCAGCTCGGGAAGATATATTAAAGGAGGTGATGATCCTCCTTACTATGAGCCCCCATCATCCTACACACTGACCCAGGAGCGATAGATCCTCCTTACTCTCCTCACAAGGACACAGCTGATTTAACTTCTACCGATGCGCAGATTGTTAATACGATAATTGTTATCAGATGCCGATAATCGACCTATGATTTAAAAAATCGATTATCCGTCCGATAACGATTATTGGTGTCATCGCTCATCAGTAATTAAGACCCCTTGAACTATGGCGGATTAAGAAAAAAAGATAATGGTCTTCCATGGAGTACATCGTGGCTGAAGATGGAAGATTTTCCATTCCATTGGACTACGTCAGGGGTCGGCAAACTTCCTTGAGGAGGGAGCCATTTCACTACCTCCTCCAGTGGCTACAACTATTTTGTAAACCACAAAGGGGGAAGAGAGCACTCTCCTGACCACATGACCTGTCAACGGCCAATCAGAATAGCTGTTGGCGGTCATGGGCGGGGTTTCGGAGGTGTGCTCTGAACAACAACAAAGCGGTTAAAGAGCCGCACTTTGCTGGCCCCTGGACTACATCATTTGGTAAAAGAGGAGCAATGGCTTCTGCATGTGACATATACTCATCTAGGACTAGTTCATGGTGCAGAAGAGAAGACATCAGCTAAAACATGTAAACCTAGTTGTATGCCATGTTGCTTCACTGCTGGGGGTAAGGTTTCCTCTCCTTTTTATTGAACATATTCTTTGCTGGTTTTAGGTGTTTCAGTGAAATTCTGAAGCAAACCAACATTTTAGTTCCTTTTGGTTCATATTTGGTGATCCAGTGTAGTGCCGGATTTCATTGACTTAATCCTATATATACACATTATACAGTATATATATATATATATATATATATAATATTATTATATATATACACATTCCTATTTTTTACCTTTCCAAAAAATGAATTCTGTGGCTTAATTTTTTTTTTTATATCATATAAAATTATAATACATTTTTATATTATTGTATTCTGTAATACTACTAATAATATTGACATTTGATGGGTAGTTTAAATACTAAATTGTAGAGGTTTGGAAATGTTAAACAATACATAAAATACCAAAATATCAGAAGAAGCTTATATTTTAGAGTTTAAAATATTGCACATACTCTCCAAGCACAGAATGCTTGGCATCCAAAGATGCGACTTTTATTAATGGAATACAAATGACCTGAAGTGGGGTGAATGACGCATTTCTGGTTCTTCTACAGCTGTCATATTAAGAGCCCCTATGCACAGCACTCCTATGCTCCTTTAAGTTTATGTTTTGAATCACAGATGTTTTTAGTCTTAAGAGGACCTAATAAACTTTAAACTTACATACTCCAAATATATTGACATAGCCATGCTCATGATGACATCACTTCTGTTCATCCTGGCGAATCTTTTTAAATGAGAAATTTTACTTTGTTCAGTAATACTCCCCAAGGAAGCCTCAAAACAGAGGGCGAAACGCATTGGAGCTAACTGTACACCTGAACTTTTTTTGACCAAAAATGTGAGTGCATGCACTTTCTTTTGTGAATTAAGTTGTGTAAAAACCATCTACACTATTGTGAACATTTTTTTTTATTAGCAAATTACAAGCAACGGTTTATCCGTATGCAGACTGGCTCTGACTCTATTGGCGCCCTAGGAGCCCCCCCCCCATGCGGGCCGGCATAAATGTAAAAAAAAAAAATGCTAGGGGCGCCCCCCTGGCCAGGCGGTGCCCCTAGCATTTGCCTACTCTGCCTAATGGCAGAGCCGGCATTGTCCGTATGACTGAAAGCAGATGAACAAGATTATGCATGTGAGTGCATTCAGCTGTATATGAACAGATATGAGCAGTGCGGTGGTTCAGTGGAGTTTGTATGTTCTTCCCACACTTGCGTGGGTTTCCTCCGGGCACTCCGGTTTCCTCCCACAATAAAAAAAAAACATACATCTGTGTGTGTGTGACTAAATAGGGAAACTAGATTGTAAGCTCCATGGGGCAGGGACTGAAGTGAATGATGAATCTCTGTAATAGTGCTATATGAAAATGAATAAATAAATAATAAAACATACTGCACTATTTGTGTTTTATCTCAAAAGGGGCAGCTCAATCCTACCTTTTTTGGTGCACACTATTGGGATCTTTTATTAACTACTCCTTTGTGGCTATGGCTCATAGCGGTAAGCCTTAACTTACTCAGTTTTGTAAATTCCTTCAATACGCACCTACTACTTTTTAGCTGTGGTAAAATGTGAATTCAAACCTTTACATGACTATTCGTCCTTTCATGAATAGGTCCCTAACCATTGGATAGTCCTCCTAATAATCATTCAGCATTCATAGTCCTGAATGTTAGATCAAAGACTTATCTAAACCATTTCTTTCTGTAGAAAACCAATAGGATCTTGGAGGCATGTGAAATGATCGTGTCTACTACTATTTAAATCTTTGCTATGGAAACTGCAACAATTTCGTAACAATTTTCTGCTTGACTTGCATCTAGCCTCAATAAAATATATCTACACTTAACATTGAATCCCTCATAAAGAAAACAAGTATCAACACCATAAAACCTATATAGTATACTGTAATGTGAAACCAGGAGTTTTTATCTCTTCCTTTTCTTCTTCGGATCATATAATTCTACTCATTTTATTCATCTTCAATGGTTTGCTAAGCCTGAGCTCCTCACTTCATCCCACTTAGCTACTTTGTGTCTGCTTAACTTGATGTTCAAAGAATAAAAACTGTTTATTTCAGATCTTCAGTACTCAGCTACCTAAGAAATGGAAGATTGCTTATTGGATAATGCTTCTTTTATTGTAAACTGTATGTCTGCATGTATTTTTTTCATTTATATAGCGCTGATGCATAACTGTTAGGAAAGTCACCTACCGGAGCTGTCGGCACTTTGATCATGGGAAAATGCCATACTTCCATTGTGATTGCGAAATTGCAGGGTCACGAAAATGTTCCATCATGGTCGCGAAAACGTGCCGCGGTCATTGCAGCTTTATAAGGCAACCAAACAGTTCATTTAGTGCCAGAATATACAACTTACCTGTTTGTTTTGTGGCTACAGGATCTTGTTTGTTTTTCGTCTGTTCCGGTTTCAGACTTTGGCTTGTTCTTGGACAGACTGTTTGCTGTCTGTATCATGACTATGAGTCTTGCTGCTTTCCTCAACCTTTTGAACTACGTCTGACCATTCTCTCTTCTACCATGGTCCTCCAACCTGGGTATTCCCTGCAGTGAAGCCCACATCCTCTTGGGGGTCAATGGTGAAGACCAGGGTCTACCTTAGACTCCGCATCCTGGCCATAGTCCCTGTGGACTCAAACTACTCCTACTCCACAGTCTTCTCCTGTACAACCATTACAATTACACATCCCTTTTACTGAGATTCATCATTTACTTCAGTCCCTGCCCCATCGAGCTTTCCCTTTTTCAGTCACAAACACATACAGTAGATGTATGTTTTTGGATTGTGAGAGGAAACCAGAGTGCCCAGGTGTGGGGAGAATATATACAAACTCCATACAGATGAAGTTTAGGGTGGAATTGAACCCGGAACCCAGCCTTGCAAGGCAGTAGTGCTAACCATGAGTTACCACACTGTCCTAAAGATTATTAGAAGCCTGCAGGGCATTTTACAGCATACAGTCCTACAAACTGGCCTGCACAAAGTAGCGAATTTGACAAGGTGTACTACTCTAAATACACCAGTTTTCCTTCACCAAATCAGAGTGGCGAATTAGGGGGTTGATGACAGGGCTTCTGTTTGGCATACGGTAACTGTTCATTCAAAAGTAACAACAAAGACTGCGACTAAGTGACAACATTAACTAGGGACAGGGAGACATAGAAAGGGAAGTATTATTCACTTATATACAATTAGTGGGATATTATGAGGATGAACTAGGGACAGGGAGACCTAGAAAGGGATGTAATATTCACCTATATACAGTTAGTTGGACATTATGAGGATGAACTAGGGACAGGGAGACATATACAGGGATGTAATATTCACTTATATACAGTTAGTGGGACATTGTGGGGATGAACTAGGGACAGGGAGACATAGAAAGGGATGGAATATTCACTTATATACAGTTAGTGGGACATTGTGAGGATGAACTAAGGACAGGGAGACATAGAAAGGGATGTAATATTCACTTATATACAGTTAGTGGGACATTGTGAGGATGAACTAGGGACAGGGAGATATAGAAAGGGATGTAATATTCATTTATATACAGTTAGTGGCACACTGTGAGGATGAACTAGGGACAGGGAGATATAGAAAAGGATGTAATATTAATTTATATACAGTTAGTTGGACATTGTGAGGATGAACTAGGGACAGGGAGACATAGAAACAGATGTAATATTCGCTTATATACAGTTAGTGGAACATTGTGAGGATGAACTAGGGACAGGG
>WMED01024036.1:0-11320 GCA_019650415.1 Pipa parva
GCCATGAATCGTGATACGAATCGAATCGTTGTTAAAATGAATCGTTACACCCCTAGTTTAAACGTATCCCCATGAGAATATACACAAAGGAGATCTTTGCTACAAAATCTTAGCGATAATTAATGAGATCTTTTGGGTGACACAGATCTACCAACCACTGACCTGTGTTTGAATGAGGATATTACTAGGCTATCTAAATACTAAATTAGCACTGGTGGGGGGTTTATTCTCTAAAATTGTTGCATAAAGGTGTGAATTTGCCAGCTAAAGACAGTCCCGATAGACTGCTACTGTCTCAGTCACGTCCTTAGAATGAGAATATTGCTGCAGTTGCGACTTTAAAATTGTCTCAGTCACAGACTTTACAATGAGAGAATTGCCAAAGTCATGGATTTGCTATGGGAATCCACTGTTTGAGAATTTGACAGTCGAATTTGGACTTTAGAGAATAACCCCCTGTAACATTCCATGCAACACGGTCTCTGCTTATTGTACCTGTTGCAATTTCGGTTCAAGACCCTTAAAAAACTTGCCTTGCCCAATCACTTGTGCAATGTTAGTTTAGAAGCTACTGTCAGCAGCAGGAAGAAACAAGATGAAAAATTGGGTTAAGTGACATGCTGTACCCTTCCTCTGCTATGTATAGAACCATACTGCTATTAATAAGTCATGCTATCCTAAATGATACTGTCTATTTGTGTGTGCATCAGTACCCAAAACTATAGCCAGGCTGCAGGTAATACATACAAAGGCAGGAATTAGGGGGGAATTCACGATACTCCGAAGTGAGGTGCGGAGTGTTCGCCTCACTCCGGACTGACTGAGATGCGCTCGCTGATATCCTGCACGCGGACATCAGCGAGCGCATTAAAGGGATTCCAGTCTCGGCGAGAGCAAAAGAGTTGCCTCGCTGAGACTGGAATCCGCATGCAGGACATTAGTGAGCGCAGATCAGTCAGTCTGAAGTGAGGCGAACACTCCGCACCGTATCGTGAATTCCCCCCTTAGTCTGCAGACAGTCCTTGTGCTCAGCTGTCCATAGATTCACAACAGTCTCTTTCCACCAGTTTGATAGAATTTGTCACATGATATAACAAAATTGGGAAAGAAATAATGTAAGACATGTCTAGATGTGCAGAGTTCACCTTATATAAACTACTGGTTAAATCCGGCTCCCACTCAGTTAATATTAGTTCTGTAATTCCCATTGCGTAGAAATGAATCAGTCATTTCAAAACATCAGAATATGAAGAAAGCCTTGTTAGAAAGCACTTGTTCTGGGCCCCTCCCATTAATCTATGAAAGCATTTCATAAAAACAAATTAAAGGCCCGGCCCGCTAACTACTCAAAGGGGCTGATTGCCTAAAGGGTGAATTCACCTGTTGAATTCACTTTGCTATAATTCGACTCGCATTTCCGAAATAGTGGCAAATTCACTTCTCATTATTGACGAAGCAGTGAATACAGTTGTCAAACCAACGGACAGAAATGATCACTTTCGTATGCGTTGTGTGGCGTAGTCAGTGGGATAGATGTAAAATGCCTGCCATCAGCCCCTCAATTCACCAGTCTGATGTAGAGAAGTCAAATGGGTGAATTTGGAGCAGTACAAATAGTCGCATTCACTTCTTCGACACCCTCCATTGCTTAGTCAATAGCAGAAGAACGTGAGCATGCACACAAGAGGCCCTCTATTAAGGTGCAGGGTTATCTCGCCCGCTCTCGGAATGTGAGCAATGAAATACTTCAGATGAAGAATTTTCTTGTACTGGAACACATACATCATCCATTATTACTCTGAAACATTTCTGAAGTTCCAACAGAATCCACAAATCTGCACAATTAAAGGGGAAGTTCCTCTTAAAGTTATTTAAATATACTGTAGGCAGCGATATTCTAAGGTATTTAAAATCAATTATACATACATATACAGTATATACAGTAGTACCTCGAGATACAAACGCCTATACGTACGAACTTTTCAAGATGCGAACCGGAAGGTTCGATAAATATTGACTCGATATACGAACCTGCCTCGACGACCGAACCGGAAAGCTGGAAGCGTGACTGGAAGCATCTCGCAGAGATACAGTACTGTAAATCTTGGAAGTTTTTTTTTCATACGAAGTGTGTTATAGTGACTGCATTCTTTGTTTAAACCATGGCTACTAAAAAGGGGACCGGTAAGAGCTCTGAGGCTATAGCTAAGAAGCCGATGACCATCAATATAAAATTGGAAGTTATCAAGAAGCACGTACTGTACGTGTATGCTAACATTAAATACCGTACATTAATAACATTAATCTCCTTTCTTGTTTATTTATTTATTTACAGTATGTTTAAAAGATTTATGTTTAAAGATTTATTTCTTGTTTAGTAACATTTACATATACAGATAGGGCAAAAAGGGTGACTTTTGGGGTTCGCTGGAACGCATTAATGGCTTTTCCATGAATTCTTATGGGAATAATTGACTCGACTTACGAACTTATCGAGATACAAACCCGCTCACGGAACGGATTAAGTTCGTATCTCGAGGCACCACTGTATATATATTTATTAATGACTCCTCAGTATCAGGGGGTTATTGATCAAAGTGAGAATTTGACTGTCGGAGTGAATTCTCATCACTCCGGGTGGCTACGCCCTGATTCTCTATTCCTTATTCACTAAACAGAGGATTCCCATAGCAAATCAGCAACCATATTCCCATAGGAAATTTGCAGCCGTGTCAGTAGCCATACATTGTGTAGTGTGTGACCATCGTTAACTAGTGAATTTGCCACATTGCAGTTTGCTGAATATTCAAATATGGGGAAGTGGGTAATTCACACCTTTAAGTAACAATTCGGACGGACTTTTAATCATTAACCCCCTCAGTATTAATTATTCTGATGCAGAACTGTACATTCATAGTCCTCTATATCCGCTATATCGCTGGTATTGATATCAATGGAAAAGAAGCGCCGTCTATCTATTTTAACAAGATACAATTCTGAAATGCACAGTGCAGGGGAATAAAGATTTAGGGCCTGATTGACTAAAGGATGAATTCATCTGTCAAATTCACCTCGCTACAAGCCACTTCAAGCCACAAGACACATGTGACTGCGTTCGTAGCGGTCCCGCCTGTTCGACAAGTCTATCCTGAGTTTCATCTCTAAGGAGAAGTGAATTTGCGACCATTTTGGCGATGTGAATTATAGTATGGTGAATTCATCCTTTAGTTAATAAGACTCTAAATGCAGGGAGAGGTTTTTTCTGTTTGATTAGAAGAAAATCAATTACAATTTAATTGTAATAAATATAGCCTTGGACATGTTTAGCTATTTTTGAATAAGGGTAAACATTTCTAGCCAAGCATATTTATAGGCTTACTGAGAGAAGGGCCTTGCATTTAGGAGTGCTTAGGAGGACGCTCCATTTGAAATCTATATCTGAAGTTCTTAGTAACTCTTAGTAACAGAGTTGAATGAAGTACTTGTCAGCATGACTGGGGTAATGGGCATCCCTATGGTCAAGTAGGCTGAACTACGTGAATCTTTAACCAGTCAAATCAGAGCCTGTATATCCAATTAAACACATTAGTGTGATTTGAAAATGGCTTCTGTGTCCTGTATTTATCCAAATACAGTGGTTGGCTACAGAAGCATCTAACACATTAGAACTTCATGCATTGGATGTGAGAAGACTGTCAGGGAGTTATTCACTAAGGTGCGAATTTGACGGTCGAATTTGCAAACAGCGGATTCCCATAGCAAATCTGCTACAAATTTCCCATTGTAAAGTCGTGACAATTTTTCAATGTTAAGATTGTGACAATTTTCCCATAATAAAGTCGCGACTGCGACAATATTCTCATTATAAAGACGCAACTGCGGCAGTAGCAGCCTATTGCGACAGTCTTTATCTGGCGAATTCACACCTATACGAAACAATTCGGAATTTAGTGAATAACCCCCTCAGTGTTCATCTGCATGTTTAGAATTAGGGGGGAATTCATGATAGTGTGAAGTGAGGTGCGGAGTCTTCGCCTCACTTCGCACTGACTAATATGCGCTCGATGATGTCCTGTACGCGGACATCAACGAGCGCTTTAAAGGGATTCCAGTCTCGGCGAGTCCAAAACCGAGACTGGAATCCCTTTAAGTCACTCACTGATGTCCGCATGCAGGACATCAGCGAGCGCATATCAGTCAGTGCGAAGTGAGGTGAGGACTCCGCACCTCACTTCGCACTATTGTGAATTCCCTTAGTTATTGTTCTTTGTAATAAGGCACTTGCACATTTTTTACCATGTAGATCTTGTTCAGTGTGCAATAATATTATTTTCAGTATATCCAAGGCATTTGGCTGGTCTTGCTACTATATTGTTAAAGCTTTACATTCTTGCGAAATCATTGAGGGGGTTATTGACTAAAGTGAGAATTTCTGTCGAATCCTCAAACAGCAGATTCCCATAGCAAAACTCACGACCATGACAATATTCCCATAGTAAAGTTGCGACCGCAGCAATATTGCCATACGGAAGTATGACAGTAGCTGTCTCTTAGCTGGCGAATTCACACATATACGCAACAATTTGGTCTTTAGTCAATAACCCCCCTAACATTACATAAGCGGCTTTACTGAACACTACTGTGCACGAGGAGGCTATGCCCTTTGTTTGTTGCTTTTCCATACCAACAACAACAAGAATTAATATTCACTCTGGGCAGTGGAGTGAACAACGTGTACTTATCCGCTGGAAAAAAAGCAAACTCAGCAAAACAAGATTTATTACGTGTCTAGAGGATTGTTGCTCAACCTTCTGTATGGAACATTTCATCAGTCAAAGCATTACTTCATTTGTGGTTCTTTTAAGGTGAATTTTATTTTCTCTCTTATTTAATGTGATGCCTTCGCACTATTAACAATACAATATTAAAACTGTTTGATTAGAGGACACGTACTAATTGATATATTGTGCCACGTAGCTCTGATGACGCTTGTCTCGCTCTATTCACAATGGCCCTCGCTCTATTCACAATCGCCCTCACTCTATTCACAATGGCCCTTGCTCTATTCACAATGGCCCTCG
This sequence comes from Pipa parva, assembly GCA_019650415.1. Classification (NCBI taxonomy): domain Eukaryota; kingdom Metazoa; phylum Chordata; class Amphibia; order Anura; family Pipidae; genus Pipa; species Pipa parva. Next base: position 5,082 of record WMED01024036.1, read on the forward strand.
CTCTATTCACAATGGCCCTCGCTCTATTCACAATGGCCCTCGCTCTATTCACAATGGCCCTCAGCTCCTAACATGGGTTTGTTATTTCATATAAATCAAGGAACTTATTTTGTGAAATTAACAACTGCCCCAACCCATGACATTAGAGGCGCGGTTTCGAATTGGTGTAAAAAAAATAAAAAGCATCCTTTTTTCTTGCACAATAATGACTCATTTGTGCAAAAAATGTTAGTAAAATGTTAACAATTTTCATTTTGTGTCCTCTTGTTTAGATGAATAACTGATTATTGTAAAAAAAAATATAAAAGGTGTGACATTGCTAACATTACACAAAACAAGTCATAGAAATTTATTAAACTCCGAAAAGCCATTTTCGCTTTTCCGAGTTTAATAATTCAGGAGAACACTCTGAAGTTTCTCGGAGTAAGTATTGCGAGATTTGCTTCGATCGATACTTTCCGTGAGAAACTTTTTCTATTGAATATATCCATGGAAAGGTATCTATACAGTATGGCCACCCTTTCCATGGATATATTCAATAGAAAAAGTTTCTCACGGAAAGTAACGATCAAAGCAAATCTCGTGATACTTACTCCGAGAAACTTCAGGGTGTTCTCCCGATTAAACTCAGAAAAGCCGAAACAGCTTTTCCAAGTTTAATAAATTTCGCCCAGTTAAAAAATGGACATGTTAACCCCTTCGCGACTAAGCCAGATTAGAATCTGGTGTCACGGCCGCTGCGCCATAACCTGTATGGAACCAGATAAATCATGGTTCCGTATCATAACGCAGCGCCATGACACATACGTGGGTGGGGGTTCCGTGTCATTGCGCTGCACCATGACACGGACGCAACTGTATGTATGTATAATTTTATTTATAAAGGGTCACAAATTTACGCAGCGCTGTACAATTCAGCGATACAAGTATAATACAAACAAGGGAAAAGTGCATAAAACAATACAAGTAAAATATTACAAGGATACATCAAATTAAGTGCTAGTTTGTGATTGGCACAAGAGGCTGGAAGTCCCTGCCCCAAGGAGCTTACAATGACACTGGTGTTTCTGTGTCATGGCGCAGCGTCATGACACGTAGCAAAGGAGTTAATTGATAACATTTGGACACAACAGCAATTGCTAACATTTTACTAAACCAGTAATTAATTTAAAAAAAAGGATGTACATTTTTGTTTTCCTCTTTACCAATTCTATAACCTTTTCAAAAACCCAAAATCTAATTAACTTATAAAATAAGTCTCTATAAAGTCTAAAGTTGATGCACTCCACTTCTAGGATGCACTGGGTATTGTGACAAACCTTTCTTCAGGTTAAATCTGTATTAGCTTGTGTTGTCTACTTTCATTTTAACAGCTTTATTGACTAAAGGCCGAATTGTCGCTTACAGCTATGAATTCGTATATGATCGTGTAGTCGCAAATTGACTAATTTCTCTGTTTCCAGTTCAGGTCCAAATTGAATTAAAAGAAGTTCTGAACTCAAAGCATGAGTCCACTCACAGAGATTGATCTCTGAAAGATGGGACCATTTATTGGTTTTCAACACACACTTTTACCTTAGTAAGTTAATTGAAAAGAGGGCACAGTCCCTCCTGGGGCAGAATACATTCCTCTAAGACAATAAACCCTAGAATTTGGTTAAATGAATAGATACCAATATTATTCCGAATGCAGTCATTCAAATAAGATCAACAGACAAAGCCAGGTGTTTCCTATTTACCCAAATCGTCAACTATTGTTACTTTTCTGGAATTACAGGGACACAGCCTCAGTTTAAAGTTTTTGGAATGCTAATTAAGGTAAACTCGGGATAGTTTGACTTTAGTAAATGTATACTTAATGTAAAGTAAATGTTTAGTAAATTGTATAGTAAATGTATAATTTTTGTAAAGTATAGATTGAATACTCAGGGTGAATACCTGGGAATTTCCGACTTTACAGAGAGAAATCTTGTTTTGTTATTGCAAGATTTCTTTCGAGATCTCGAGATCAAGTTTCTCAACCTCAATATTTTCGATGGAAAGGTAGCCATGCTACTAATGTAAAGTATGGCTAACTTTTCATGGAAAAGAATTAGAAAACTCGAGATAGAGAAACTTGATCTTGAAAGAAATCTCGGAAGAACAAAACGAGATTTATCTCGGTAAAGTCGGAAAGACCGCTAAATTTCGTTCAGAGTATCTATAAATGCATTTGAGGCATTTTCAATTTTTTTTATGTTACTGCTTCTTTAAGGACCTATAAAACTAAACAATAAAGGGATCAAGCCTACAGATTTATCAGCTGAACAAATTAAACCACCATGGATCAAACAAAAGAAAAACATTCAAAATATTGCACAAAAGATATTTCGTACCAAATCCAAAGGGCAGCCGAGGATCAGTCTATTATTCTGCCTACACCTGAAGCTATAACAAGGTAAATACGGAAGCTGATTAATAAAGTTATACAAATCCCTGATATCGCTGGAAGGTTATTGGGAGCCTTACGAGGAAATATATGACATCTTACAAATTCAAAACGATAAATAGCATAAATATGTGCAACTTTGTCATTTGAAGAGTAGTTTGTGGTTTTTTGAGGTTTCAAACGTGCATTTAACAATTTCAGAGACCATCGAGTCATATTATACAATATGATATCATCTTCCTTCAAAGAGCAATAGCACAAAAACCTGAATGTATTTACACTCTATATTCAATCTGCTCTTCCAAAAATTCAAAATTGTGTCTATAACGCATGATATTTACCTTCTAATAGACTCTAGATAATAACTAAAGTACTACAGAAAAGTGATGATCTAATAAAGCAAAAATTTAAAAAATACAAGGCTGGTTAGAAGTGTAACAGTCTGTTAAGGGTTAGGAAATACTTATAGGTCATTCATGCTCCAGGGCTGCCTCCTGCTCTCTGTAACGTGACTATCTCTTCTTCTCTTGATGACATCAGCAACATGGGCATCAGCAGAAATTAATCTAAGTGGGGGGGGGGGGGCGGATGTCATGATCATGTGACTCATCAGGAGTAGTTCTAAACTCCTGATGTGTCCCTCTGTTGTACCAATCTGTCTAACTCTAATGGTTGGTGGTTGTCTATTAGGCAGATAGCGCAGGACAGAGGTGGGGATCGAGAGGTTATAATTACTACTGATCCGCCCTGTTTCGTAGCCTAGCGACACCGGGTGGGGGTTGGCCTAGGGCGCCAATAGGGCCAGGGCCGCTACTGTGTGTAGCTATTCAACCGGCTGCATCTTCCATCCCCATTTCACACTGTCTGCCTGGGATATGTGATGTAGTTGTAAGTCAGTGTCTCATATTGGACTTATCCCAGGTGGCATACATCCTCACTACAACACTACAGGATATAAACATTGATGCATCTTCATGACTTTATGCTTATAATTTACTTGTAGTATGTATCGTTCTTCTCCCATATCTGTATTATAATTGTATTGTAAGATTATTTAACCTGCTTTATAAATAAAAATATACCTATATCTATAACACTTCCTGTTAAAACCACTACTTTATATGCTTAAACTATACTGAACAAATTGACATTATTCCTGGTAAGTATAGATTACATTTGGCACTTTCATGCTGCAGGAAGGTTTTCTAGGAGAAATAAATTCATAACCTAGAAAAGATGGCTGTTTATGGAACACAGTGAAAGGCTGCAAGCCGAAAATTCATAGTAAGGAACAGAGACGCTCTGCTATGGAGTGCTGCATAATATGGAACAACCCCATAACATTACAAACACAAATCTCAGAGACACTGGAAGGTCCGTTTTGTAAGTCAGTGCTGTGTGAGGTACATAGACAGAGATGACATGAGGTACAGGGCTGTGGAATTGAATTTTTATTATAAATAAGAAATGATAATAAAATAAAGAGGTGATCACAGAAATCAGGGAGTAGAGAAGGTTGTCATTTGATCCTGAGGTAAAATGCAGTACACTTGTGCGAAATTTATTAAACTTGGAAAGACCACACTCGAACTTTCCAAGTTTAACAAGTGAAATCTCGCATTGTTCTCGTAAGGTTTTTTTGAATTTTCGAGATCGAGTTTTACGATCTTGATTTCTTAAAATTTTCCATGGAAAGGTAGCCATAAAACTCAGAAAAATATCCCAAGAGCAATACAGTCTTTCCAAGTTTAATAAATTTCGTCCATAATGTGATCATTATTAACAGATCAGTATATGTGAGTACTGAGGTAACATACAGTACATACAATGTGATCACTATCAGTGAATACTGAGATAGCGTACAGTCCACGCTAAGGGATCACTATATGTGAGTACCGAGGTAACATACAGTCAGGGCCAAGCCGAGGGGTAGGCAGCATAGGCAGCCGCCTAAGTTCCCCTGTCCCATCTCTCAATATACTTTAGTAATATAGCAGCTCTCTCCCCAGTGCTACCTTTAACTTCCTGTGAGTTCCTGCCTTAACAGGAAGTTAAAGGCAATGCTTTGGAGAGACTGCTGTAGCGCTAAGCACTACAGTTAACTGAGAGCCGGGACAGGGGAGAGGAGGGGGTGCACACTAAGACAGCGCCCCATCCTCCTTCAGAGGCAGCAAAATATGGAGTATGGAGGTAAGGATGGGGAGTACAGTATCAGAGGGGGTGGGGTTGTGGAGAACTAAAGCATGGGAGGGGGGTTTTGGGGTGGTACAGTATGGGAGGGGAGTTGTGGACAGCATGGCATGGGGAATAGGGGGTGCTGTGGGGCATCGCATATGGGGTGGGGTGGGGTGTGTTGTGGGACAATGCAATTTGGGGAATATGGGTTTTGTGGGGCAGTGCAGTATGAGAAAGGTGGGGTTGGGAGAGCACAGTATTTAGAAAGTGAAGCTTGAGGCACCACAATATGGAGAAAGGGTAGATGAGAGAAGGGAACTCAAAAATTGAAGAGCTACACACTACCTTGTACCACTGCAGTGTTCTATATGGGGGTACTGCTGCACTGTATGGGACACAATGGAGGGGACACTGCTTTTGGACGGGAACATTTTGGCATTGATGCCTAGGGCATCATTAAAGGGGCACTACAATGCCAATATAACTGTACACATACATAAAAAACTACTTTATATTAAGCCAATTGCAGACACAAATAGTTAAAAAATGTTTAGGGAAGAAACAATACTTACCTTTTGTTTCTCTTAATTAGTTTACCTGAGAGCAGACATTTTGTCCTCCCCCTACCAAGTCAGGCAACATGAGAAGAAAAATCTGCCTGACTGTTATTGGTTAAGCAGTGTACTGACCTTTTGGCCTTATTGTTCAAATTTGGAAAGCAGGAGATTACAGAGGGAAAGCTAACTTGCGCTCAGGTGTTAAGTAGCAAATAGGGCAAAAATGTCTGGGGGAGGTACCTTTTCATGGAAAACTGGCCAGTACATGTCACACACATTTCCTGTTTCCAGTTAATCAGTGCTGCCTCATTCTGCTTCAGATGAAACAGCTACTGGAGAGAAATGCTTCTCACTAAAGTATAGTACTGCATATCAAAATATTTAGGGGGTTACTCACTAAGGTGCAAATTCCACTGTTGAATTTGCAAACAGCAGATTCCCATAGTAAATTCGCCACAATTTCCCCATTGTAAAGTCATGACAATTTTCCCATACTAAAGTCGCGACTGCGACAATATTCTCATTATAAATACGCAACTGCGACAGTTGCAGCCTATTGCAACAGTCTTTATCTGGCGAATTCGCTCCTATACGCAACAATTCGGACTTTAGTGAATAACCCCCCCAATCTGACTATAGTTCCCCTTTCATCCTTGTCCTGGCCCTGCATACAATACATGCTATAGGAACTAAATGGGGTATCATGACTATGGGCCTGATTGACTAAAGGGTGAATTCATTTAGTTACAATTTGAGTCACATCATTAAAATAGTCACAAATTCACTTCTCATTATTGACTAAACAGCAAATAGACTGTCGAACAAGTGGACAGCGGTGATCGATATATAGGGATACTGGGATATACATATATAGGGATACTGGGATATAGATGTATAGGGTTACTGGGATATAGATGTATAGGGATACTGGGATATAGATGTATAGTGATACTGGGATATAGATGTATAGGGATATTGGGATATACCGTAGATGTATAGGGATACTGGGATATAGATGGATAGGGATACTGGGATATAGATGTATAGGGTTACTGGGATATAGATGTATAGGGATACTG
>WMED01024037.1:0-11320 GCA_019650415.1 Pipa parva
CACTATTCACACAGCGCTCCTCTCTTCCTCTCTCAACACTTACTGATGATGTCTCATAACGTCATTAGTATGCGCTGGGGGAGGGAGGAAGATAGGAGCACTGTGTGAACAGTGTGCTGTACCGTGTAAGAGGTAAGGAGAGAGGGAGGGGGGGGTTGCAGCTGCCTCAACTGGCCCGGCGCTGGGGGCCGGGTAAATGGCCTCGGGGGGCCGCATCCGGCCCGCGGGCGGTAGTTTGGGGACCCCTGCTCTAATGTTATATAGTTGTCATATCATTAGCCAGTTAATTCTCCATTTACAACTGTTTTAGAAGTAAAGATAAAGTAAAATTGATGGGGAAGTCAAAACTCTTTGTGAAAAAGTGAGAAACACAAGTTTAAAGTGAACCTGTCACCTCAAAACTCAAATACTAAATTAGGTTCTACTATTGAAAAACTTTTTTTAAATATATATGTATTTTGAAAAATGTACCTTTGTATACTGTTTCTCTCTGTCATTTTCCCTGTCAGCCCAACTTTTCTTTCTTGAGACAGATTGGGTGGGGCTAAAACAGCGGTTCTCAACTTGTGGGTCGCGACCCCGGCAGGGGTTGCACGGCCATCCCACGGGGGTCGAGAACTGCTGCGGCACGCGAAAGCACCCACAAGACCCTTCTTATAAGGGTTCCTGCGGGGTGATGTCGGCTGAAAATGTCACCATGCAACGCGCGTACGTTATGATATTTCGCCCGAACGTCACCACACGATGCACGTACATGATGACGTTTCGCCCGAATGTCACCACGTGACGCGCGTACGTGATGATGTTCCATCCAAACGTCATCACGCAACGTGCAGTGACGTCAGCGCCAGGGGTCGCAGCATATAAAAGGTTGAGAACCGCTGGGCTAAAATAATGATTGACATAGTTACTCCAATCAGATCCCTGCTAGATCATGATTTAAAGGGGAACTATAGTTAAATTACATCTTTACATATGCAGTACTATACCTTAGTGAGAAGTGTTTCTCCCCAGTAGGTGTTTCATGTGATGCAGAATAATTGAGTAGGCAGCACGGATAAACTCCTGCACCAAGAAATGTGTGTGTGACGTGTACTGGTTAGTTTTCCATGAAAAGGTACCCTCCCACAGACATTTTTGCCCTACTTACTACATGTGCACAAGTCAGCTTTCCCTCTAATCTCCTGCATTCTAAGCTTAATTTACGTGGCCATATCAGCAATATAATTCCTCTTTCAGGGATCTGATTGGAGGAACTTTAATGTCGGTCATCCTTTTAGCTCCGACCAACCCGACTCGGGAAAGAAAAAAAGTCAGGCTGACAGGGAAAATGACAGTGAGAAACGATATATAAAGGTGCAGTTTTAAAAATATATATTTAGAAAAATGTTTATTTCATTAGTAGAACCTAATTTAGTATTCGAGTTTTGAGGTAACAGGTCAGTTTAAAGGCCATTTTTGAAAGAAAAAAATTTTTTAAAGGCCATTTTTGAAAATTGATCCGGGTAAAATTCATCAGTAAAGAATATTTCACACTTGCTGATTTATAATTTCACCATATGAAGACTTATGGAATTCGAGGAACTGGCTTCATTCTTATGGAGCTACTACAATTAGACAAAGGTCTTTGTTCTTAAAGGGTAGTTAATGTTACTGGCTGGCTGGCATGATAAATGTTAGTAAATCTGAGAACTGCTAAAACGAACACATTTAGGCAAGCATGGAGCTTGTCAGGTAGCCAGATGAGCTCTTTGTTTTAATACTGAAATGAAGAGCATCTGAAGATCTGCCACTTTCTCTCTCTGAGCTGCTAAAGCTTTCCATTTCAGTGTGAAACAAAGGACTCTGGCAGCTATTGGGTAAGCCAATTTGCTTACTGGCTGGGGTTGGGGGGTTGCGGGTAGCTGGTCACTGTTTAGCTAGCATTTAGCATGCCAGTAAGCCTGTGACTTGAGCTCCCCTTTAACATAACCTAAGTTAAGAAAAAAGTAGAATCAGGGACTAAAAACAAGTGTTGACCTTACATAAAACATACAATTCCACCCCCAGACAAGAACATTAACTCACTCATCACTGCTTTTCTCTCTCCTTGGTTTTTGATTAAAAGACTAGTAACACAAAAAAAGTGAAAATCCTATTTGGATTGACTTGGCAGTTAGCAGAAATACTGTCCTTAAAGTTTAATTCCTGATTTGCATTATCTGTTTTTTTTATTTATTTTTTTTTGGTATCTTGTGGTTTCAGCCATCTTTTAGGTAAAGAAACCTACCTAGCCATATTATTTCCTAATTATAGCATTTTTTTTCACATGTCACTGATTCTTTAATTAGCACAAAGCGAACAGTAAAACACAGACATGTGTTGAGGACCATGAAGCAAAAAACAACCCACATTTGGATTAGCATTACAGTTCTTCCTACCAATTCCTTTTCCCAATAGGTATTTCTTAGTGTTTCCTCTTTGTTACGTAATTGACCATGTACCACCCACGTCACCACTGTATTTTAATTAGCTTCAGGGGGGTAACACACAATTAATTAAGGAGCACTGCCCTTGGCCATGGGAGGAGGGGCCAGAGGCTGCGAGTGTAAATAGTCCCTACTGCTTGCTTTTACAGATTTCATTGATTGGTAAGTGAAAGCTCTGTTAAGCTTTACATATGCAGGCCAATCATTACAAACATATGTAAAGGGAACCTTTAGCATCATTCTAAAAAATAATATGTGTTTTTTAGCAGCAAATTTTTGTGGAAAGCTGTAGGCCACAGCTTCACTGCTTTTTCTATGCGATCTGGTCCCAAGTTCCATCACTGCCCTAACAAGGAGATTGGACTGTAAACTAAACCAATCTGCAAAGCTTATCAGTATTTCTCAAGGTTATTCAACATGCACCCAGAGCACAAAGTCTTAACACAACTAACAAAGATATGAGTAACAGAGCATTCAATACATTACAAGTTGTACTATTTGTAATCACTTGTCAAAAATGCACAAAACAGTATAATTTTACAAAGAAACCACCAACAAAAAAGCATTTGTTCCAAAAATACCAGTACAAAATCCACAGTATTTTAAACTTTTTCGGGTTTAAACTACAACAAATACATAAAGAGGTTTATTCACATATCTTGATGTACCTGATGCCAGTTGAAAGAAAAAAGCACAGTACTGCACTAAGGCTGGGTTCACACAAGCGTATGATGCGCAGCGCATCATATGCTTGTGTAAAAAAAAAAAATGGCTTAACGAAAGAAGATGATACTTACCTAGTTCCAGACACACGAGCGTACGCATTGTGTTGCATTTTGGCCGGCATATATACACCATTCCCAAAATGGTGATGTAAATGCCGAGGGAGCTATCACACTGTCGCTGGTAAGTACAATTGAAAAATACGCTCGGCGTATTTTTCTTTTTTTTCTGAATACGAGTGTATAATGCACTGCGCATCATTTGCTCATGGGAACCCTGCCTAACTGTGAACATATAGACTCCAACGACAGCATCAGTGACAAAGTCAACAAGATCAATAACCATTATATTAAAAACAGGGATTTTATTAACTGAGCCACTGCAGAAGGAAAAGGGGTTTAGAGAGACAATAACTGATCAATTTCTGATCCTTATAATTATTTTAAATATATATATCTGTACAGTATTTTTGAAAGAAAAAGTAGCAAATATTGTAGTCTAGTGGAAATTACATTTACTTTTCTATAGCTTTCATGCACCTACCTTAAGGATGTGGAAAATAAAACAAAAAAGTAGTAAGAGTTAAAGTGCACCTGTCACCTCAAAACTCTAATACTAATTTAGGTTGTGCTAATGAAATAAACATATTTGTAAATATATATATGTATTTTAAAAAATGTACCTTTATATAGCATTTATCTCTGTTATCTTCCCTGTCAGCCCGACTTTCCTTTCTCGAGTCGGGTTGGGCGGGGCTAAGTGATTGACATTATAGCTCCTCCAATAAGGTCCCTGCTAGATACTGATTTAAGGGATCTGATTGGAGGAGCTATAATGTCAATCATTTAGCCCTGTCCAACCCGACTCGAGAAAGAAACGTCAGGCTGACAGGGAAGAGGACAGTGAGAAACGCTGTATAAAAGTACTTTTTTTAAATACATACTGGTATATATTTAAAAAAAGTTTAATTAGTAGAACCTAAATTGGTATTTGGATTTTGAGGTGACAGGTACTCTGTTAAACCAGGCCCTTTTTAATCCTGAGTGAGTTGGTTTTACTGCTTGCATTCAAGTTCATAACATTATTCTCTATGTAAAAAAACATATTCACACATTCATGTTTAACAATCTGACTTGCACAGTCTGAAAATTCTGCAACATGCTGCAACTCTGCTGCAATCCTACTAGTTAGTTAGTCTGAAAATCGCAAGCCATTCATATGAAGTTGTAAATAAATCAAAGCTGAATTGGATGTTTATGTGTTTATCTAACACCATTTGACATTTCCTATAAAACTGCATACTAATGACAAAAAAAATAAAAAATGCAGTAAAATAGCATCAGTCGCAATAGGTTATCAGATTTTTTGGGGTAATTTTTGTGCTTCTGGAGTTGGACAATCACAACAAGCAGCCTGGAAAAAAAACTCACAATGGCAGCATCTTAGTGCCATGATAAGTGCCTTATCTATAGGGTTACATTAAAACTAATAAATGAGTTACCATAGGGAAAAAAAAATGTTTACAGGTGAATTACATGCTCCACAAGCCATCTCTTGTGTAACATCTTCCTTGGGTGGCTCCGCTTAAATGCTAATAAATATTTGGCTGCTTTCTTATTCTCACTGGCACGCAGCATTTAATGAGATAAGAATATTCCAGTCATACCACTGGAAAGACAGTGTAACTCTTTTTAAACCATATCTGCTTAAAGCAGGAACTCTGACACACTACTGACAGACCACTGCAATGCATCCTGTTCCTGAGGATGATTATCAAACAAACACAAAGCATATGAACTAGGTACTAAAGCAAATTCATCTATGTTGGTGGGAGCCAAACACCTACCAATTTACAATTACTGGAGATAACCAGCTATAAGCCTCACAAATCTATTTGTAGATTACTAGGCACACACAATGCTTGACGCTTTCAAAAATACAGACATGAAATGTTCCTGAAGATCTAAAAAATAAATACAACTACAAAGAGTAGGAAATCAATATTGAACTGGCCACAGTTCTTTGGCAGGCATTTACGTTTGCACTTCTTTCAGTCCCTGTGGATAATTTCAAGTCAACACCAATGCTGTCATGTTTTGGGTTCTGTGGATGCCATTCCATTTATTTCACAGCTCATGGTATTTTCTATGACCATGGCTGTGGGGAATTTGCAATGTTCCAGATGCAGAAAGAAGTTGCAACCAATTTGACACCTCCTGACTACATGATTGTATTCCAAAATCACCAACACCTTTGTAAGAATGCCAACTCCATGATGCTTCGTTGTTGTTTGCAGACATTCCCCTATATAGTGCTCTCTAGAATCAGTAACTATCCCAAAAACCACCATGAGGATATACTCAAAGACAGTGGAAAAACAGAGCATTTGTTGTGCTTCAAATACAAGTGAATCTTGTTCTTAGCGAGCTAATCATGACCACGACTCAAATGTAACTATTAAAAAAGTAATATTACTGTATTGTTTTTGTTCCCATTAGGGTGTGTTCACTCAGTGCCCATATATAAAAATGTATACTAAAGCATGTTTACCAGAGGGATAGCACTGTTAGCCAACAGAAAATGTTAGTAATGTGCATGGGCACTCTTCCTAAATATGGCATTACTGGGGGGGGGAACGATATGTGTGTGATGTCAATCAAATTAATAAAGTTGGAGTAAGGACTCCCCCAGCGACTTGTAATGCAAAGTTGGCTATTAGAATGTGTAGAAGGTAAACAGATGAGCACAGGAGCATGTCAGTGTTCTTGTTATTCCTAGAAAAAGGTTTTGTTTTTTTTAAAGCATTGCTATTACAAATATGTTAAATTGGTGGAAACAAAATGGTAAAAGCCGTTACAGAAACAGGTTGGAGGTGCACTTTAAGGGAAGAGGAAAGGGACAGTGAAAACAGAAAACAATGTCAATAACACCTTCACGGTAATGTCCCATGTTGCATGGGCTCATTCAGTTTTAACAAAGTGATTTTTACAGTGATACTGCACAGCATATGTAACCAAACTTGTTCCCACAGACTTCTGTACCACGCCAATAGCATACCCGTAGCAATTCTGTCACACCAAGGCAGATTGCAGAATATATTGCTAAGTCTGGAGAGAAAAGTATTCCCACACATATGCAAAGCCAGGCAAGCACAATGCCAAACCTAGTACTGAGCCTAATTAAAAACAACTCGGGTACAAACCAGCCAGTGTGGCCCTGGGCAATGGAACACTAGGCACTGACAGAACACCATAAAAATGAATGGATTTTCTAATGTTTACTGCTTCCCTTAGTTCAGGATAATGGTTTCTATCCTAGTCACCACTGAAAATAATAGCAACTTGAAGGTTAAGTAAGTTGTAACGCTTCAGGAAAACATTTTTTCACCAAGTCCATCCTTACAGCCTATCTGAAAACTATTTTAATTTAACACAATTATTTATTTCAACTTAGTTCAAACGATTCTATTTGTCCCAAAGCTATGTGGGAACTGTTAAAAAAAAAAAAAAAAAAAAAGTCACAAACAGTCTGCCCCACTGGCTTATTTGTTCCACTGGTAGACCACACTTGGGGGGGAATTCACCAAAGTGCGAAGTGAGGTGCGGATCCTTCGCCTCACTTCACACTGCCTGTTATGCGCTCGCTCTCGCTAATGGCCTGCACGCAGATATCAGCAAACTCTTTAAAGGGACTCCAGTCTTGGCGAGAGCACTCGAGTCGCTTCTGAGACTGGAATCCCTTTAAAGCATTCGCTTATGTCCGCGTGAAGGACATCAGCAAGCGCATAACAGTCAGTGCGAAGTGAGGCGAAGGATCCGCACCTCACTTCGCACTTTGGTGAATTCCCCCCTTGATGTTTAGTAAGCAGGTGACCAGTTCACTAAACAGGTAAATCAATGGGGCTTTGTGGATTGTTGTTTGCAGGTCTAAGTGGCTGCCACATCCAAAAAAAGTGAGGAAAACTGTCTGGTTTGACAAATCCAGTAGAGTTTAGCACCGTGTTAGCCATAGATGTAAGCAGAGACAAGTAGAGTATAGATGGTACCTTATATTGGCTAACGGAATAGATGGTAAATGCAAGCTTTCCACACTACTTAGGTCTCTTCTTCAGGCATGGTAAAAAAAAAAAACACAAAAACTTAACTTGACACATCCATAATGGAAGAAGTTTAGTTTTCAAACAAAACCTGTGTTTAGCAGGTAGAAAGATACAATGTTCACTGACTCAAAGCATAAGAAGGTGTAAAGAGCAAAAACTCATACATTTAGATTGCAAGTTCTTTGGGGAAGGTTCCTCTATCATCTTGTTTCATCACAGCCAGACACAATGATCTTCATGATTTCATACTTGTAATTTACTTCACTTGTACAATGTTAAGCACTTTGCCAAGTCTGTATTATAATTACATGACAAAGAAAATCCTCTCAACTAAAAGCAGGATACATTAGTAGCCCAGCAGAGGACAATTTGGTGTAAGGTCCTTTGAGTATGTAGAGTCTAGGCCAGTAGTGGTGAACCTTTTTGACACCGGGTGCCACTCACCAGCACCATCCTGCGAAGTGCCGACACTGATGAGTGACGTCATCGCGCCTGCGTTGCGTAAGGAATGCTCCCCTGCAAACAAGTGAGCGCTCCTTCAGTGTAGGCTGCGGATTCTGCCTGAAAACTGTCAGGTCGGTTACGCAGCCTGCACTGAAGGCAGCGGCGGTGGCACACCTGCCATAGGTTCACCATCCCTGTTATAGGTGAAAGCTCTGTGAAGAAAAATCCCATGTTGAATCCCATTCCTATGATTTGAAGAAAATTTTCTTTGTCATCAAATTTTCATAAACTCTTTTTTGCTGCATTTTTGCTATTACAAAATTAATCTGAATGAATGCCAGTGTGAAACGCAGCACATTTTTACTCTGTGTGTGATTGCAACTGTTAAATTCCTATGACATAAAATATGCCGCTTTCAATAAGCTCAAAAATATAGTGCAGAAAGCTTTCAAGCGTAATATGCGGCAGGCAACTGAGAAGGTAAACCCTCTCTTATTTTTGTTTAAGCGTAATATGCTGTCAATGGATGCTAATGTGAACACTTTTCTTCCATTAGCATTGTTCTCTATGGATTTTCTCTGTCGTATTTTTGCCAGAGGTTTTATTTTAAATACGCTGCTCACAATACGCTAGTGTGAACCTAGCCTTAATCACGATTTTGCAGGGATCTATAATGTTAATTATTTAGCCCCAGCCACCCAAGTCGGGAAAGAAAAGTCAGGCTGACAGAAGATGACAAAGAGAAACGCTGTATAAAAGGTACATTTTTTGATATACATATATAATTTACAAAAGCTTTTATTTCATTAGTAGAACCTAATTTAGTATGAGTTTTGAGGTGACAGGTGCACTTTAAATAAAAAGTTTACTTAAAAAAAGAAAGAAAAAAACATGTTTAGGTACACCAAATACTTTATACCAAAGAACTCTCTCAGTTGTAATGTGTTTATCACTCTATGCATATGAGGCCTTTGGACTACTTGTGTAAGAATATGTAAGTACCATTCTCTGCACATGCATCGCTACTCAAACAATATTCATTTAAAAACAATAGAAACAATTATTGCAAACATTTATTTTGCATTACCAGCTATTTCTTGGTAGTACAAATGGGCAAGGACAGTTTTAAAGTGTGGCCCCCATAAAATGGTATGTTGATC
The DNA here is from genome assembly GCA_019650415.1 of Pipa parva. Taxonomy (NCBI): domain Eukaryota; kingdom Metazoa; phylum Chordata; class Amphibia; order Anura; family Pipidae; genus Pipa; species Pipa parva. The sequence continues at coordinate 8,895 of WMED01024037.1, forward strand.
AGGTTGGTGTCAGGCAGGGTTACTGGGGGCATCCTTGGTATTGGGGCAATTGCCCAGTTTGTACCCCCTAAAACCAGCCATAGTAGTGCTTACAAGTCTTCCATTATCCAAAAATCTAAATCGTTCAGATTGACAGTGAATGAAGGATAACATTTCATCCTGACTACTATTCAGACATTCAATTCAGACACATATTTTTCAAAGTACCGTAGTTTTTCTAGCTTCTGAAACAACCTCCCAAAATCTTTCCTTTTTAAACAAAAAAAATCCCATTTATTTTCCTGTACATTTATAAAACAACATTGTTGTTGTCACTAGACATTTTTTATTAAAATAAAATATTTTGTAATGTTCTGCCTTTCCACAGATCTATTAGATTAAGCAGTGTGCACACTAAGGGGGGAATTCACGATAGTCCGAAGTGAGGTGTGGAGTGTTCGCCTTACTTCGGACTGACTGATCTGCGCTCACTGATGTCCTGCATGTGGATATCAGCGAACGCTTTAAAGGGATTCCAGTCTCGGTGAGACCAAAACAGTCACCTCGCCGAGACTGGAATCCCTTTAATGCGCTCGCTGATGTCCGCGTGCAGGACATCAGCGAGCGCAGATCAGTCAGTCCGAAGTGAAGCGAACACTCCGCACCTCACTTCGGAGAATCGTGAATTTCCGTCTATGTGGTCACATTTTGTTACAACCCTCCCATTTCCTACGCATACCCCACAATATGCCATATTTCATTACAGCATGGTACAACGAGCAAGCTGTACTGTATTTTGTTTGCAGGTATCACATAATGGAGAACTATTATTAGAAAAAAAACAAAAACAAAAAAAACTTACCAGATCGCTTTAGAAGGAGTACACTAACTGTACTACTGCTGGATCAGCTTTCATCTCATGATCCACAGCCCAGAATCGTGAAATGAATACCGAAGGATGCAGCTCTCATCCACCCGCCCCACCATCCTTCCTCTGTAAAACGGATTGCTGCAGCACTTTTCTGTCCCCCTGGTTTAGTTTGTCAAACTGACCATAAAGCACATGCACAGATATGGTTTTTTTTCCCCACTCTCTGCATTCGCTTTATGGCCAGTTTTGCGAAATAAGCTGGGAGATAGGTACTACGACACGGGGTGGGCATCAATCAATTTTCATCTCACAATCCTGGGTTGTGGATTGTTAGACGAAAGCTGACCCAACAGCAATTCAGTTAGTGTACTCATCCTATAGCGATCTGGTAAGTTTTTTTAATTTAATAATAGTTCTTCTTTATGTTACAAGATGGCTTTGATGCATTCAGAATTTCTTTTAGGCTAAAGTTCACACGAGCGTATGATGCGCAGCGCATTACACACTCGTGTGAAGAAAAAAAAAAGAAAGAAAAATACGCAGAGTGTATTTTTTTATTGCACTTGCCAGCAACAGTGTGAACTCTCCCTCGGCGTTCACATCATTTCCTTTGTGTCGCATTTTGGGCGCGGCGTCTATATGCCAGCCAGAATGTGACACTCAGCGTTCTGGACCGAGCGTATGCGCATCATACGCTGGTGTGTCTGGAAGTATCATTGGCTTTCATTTAGCTGTATTTTTTAGTTTCTGTAGAATATGGCATGGCATAAAAATGCCTCGTATGAACAATTACTAATTATACATTTTAGTCACTCACTGATTCTAATCAACAAAGTGATTTATAAAATATCCCACATAATTTTCTACAGGGAAATGTATGTATGTATGTATGTATTTGTTCAAATGTCTACAATGCATATTGTCACAATAATATGACATCTTAGCAATCCTGCCATTCCATTGATTCCAAGATCAGGTCAGTTACATCATGTAGCACGTGAGCTTAAAACAAATGGTAGCACTATAGAATGATGGCGATGAAAAGTTACATTATTTGCTTACAGCTCATCACACAGGGAGAATTCTCCACATCTCAGAGATTACAGGCATTAAGTCATGCAGTTAAAAATAAACAGACATGTCCTAAATCTATACATGCGACATCAGTCTAATGACCCTCAGTCAAAAAATACAGAATATGTGCAATTCTGCCTTAAAGTTTTTAGGTTCGTCTTTGCTTTAATTACAAAAACAAAATAATCAAAATTTGGTATGCAATAAAAGGCTGATTTGCAGTATATGATTCTTGTAGCTACTTTTATGAAGCAGTACAATTACTGTTTAATTTGCAATCCATAGGAACAGACTACACTGGCACCTTTGACAGGGGGCCTTTGCTGCTTTAGATAGTCCACCATAAAACAAAAAGGATGTCTCAGTGTAGTGTGATTACATTAATCCTCTCAATTTTTAAGTGATTATGAGATTTGACAATTTGAACACTGCTACTAAAATTGCAACAAACTTGAAACATGTGTAAATTTAAATTGCGCTACAAATTTCATTAGTGATCTTC
>WMED01024038.1:0-11320 GCA_019650415.1 Pipa parva
CAGCCTTGTGACCCTCCACGATCTTGTCTCTGATGGCCTTGGAATGCTCCTTTGTCTTTGTCATGTTGACAATGTATGAAAGCTGTTCACAAGTTTGGGGAGGGTCTTAAATAGTTAGAAAAGGCTGGAAAAACAGATAATTAATCCAAACATGTGAAGCTCATTGTTCTTTGTGCCTGAACTACTTCTTAATACTTTAGGGGAACCAAACAGAATTCTGGTGGTTTGAGGGGTTGAATAATAATTGACCCACACTTTTATGTTTAAAATTTATTCAAATTTAACTGAGCAACATAACTTTTTGGTTTGTAAGATTTATGCATCTGTTAATAAATCCTGCTCTTGTTTGAAGGCTCTAATTTATTTGCATCTTATCAAACCTGCTAAATCTGCAGGGGGTTTGAATACTACTTGTAGGCACTGTGTATGTATATATGTATGTATGTGTGTGTGTGTATATGTGTGTGTGTATATGTGTATGTGTGTGTGTATGTGTGTATATATATATGTATGTGTGTATATATATATATGTATGTGTGTATATATATATATGTATGTGTGTGTGTATATATATATATATATATATATATGATTTTTTTTTTCTTTTCAAACAATGATACTGATAACCATCCCTTTAAATAGAGATAAATATGGCTGAACTCAGAAGTAAGAAAAACATGCAAATTCAACCTCAAACATTTCTGCAAATACTATATCCGAATAATTGCCATGCCAATTCAGATTTCTGGTATTCTGGGTTTTTTTTAGTATGTTTTCATCTCTGACCATAATTTTGTGTGAACAGTCAGATGACCTACATCAGTATTTTACAGTGTGACTTGGTGCTGTTTGCGTGTGCCTTCTGATATTTAAAGGGGATTTTTACCTTTAAAATTAGTTTCTAATTAAAAGGACAGTAACACTAAAAATCGAAAATACCTCAAATACATTTATAGCTACCATATATATTTAATCTGTCTTTCCAAAAATTCTAAATTGTGCATAGAAAGTAAGATATTTAGTTTTAAAAATCTGGTTTTAAGGCACACTTCCCGTAAATGCTTTATGTAAAGCACCTTTGAAATTAATGAGACTGGGTGAAATTTTTATCAACACGGCTGTTGTCAGTAAAGATAAAAACAGACAAAATTCATGAATTTAATTTCAAAGCTAACATTTTTACTTCTGCTGTATTTAAATAACTACCCTGCCAATCCAAATGGGAATTAATTTTTTTGGTTACTGGTTTTTAACTTTTTTGTATGGTGTATATCAGGGGTCTCAAACTCGCGGCCCGCGGGAGGACAGTTTGCGGCCCCCACCTCTGCATTACATACCTGTTGTGTTGCAGCCCGGCCGCAAACTGTCCTTCAGCGGGCCGCGAGTTTGAGACCCCTGATATACATACCTGTTGTATTGCAGCCTGGTATCTGCTAATTTTGTTTCATGCGTCCCAGGGGGAAGTCTGCTGCCTACCCGGAAGCTGTCATAAGGTGAACCTAGGAGCATGATGGGAGAGAGAGCTCTTCCTGGGGCCAACGTGAAGCCTGCACTGTAACCCGGAATCAGTAAGGTGCCCTTCTCCCTGCGCATTTCCACTCTCCAAGAGCTAGCATCAGTGAACTGCCGGTCCTCCCTGCGCATTCCACACTGTTAAGTGAAAATCATTGATCTGCAGTTCCTATATCATATAAGCATGTATAAGAAATAAAGTGCAGATATTATTAGATAAGAAATTGAAAAGAAGCACAACAAAGAAAACAAAAATAGTGCCTTATCAAAAATAAATGGTCAGAGTCAGCAAGGAAAAAAACGCCACCAAGCAAATCATTGAAATAGAATCTATTTCAATGATTTGCCTGGTGGCGTGTTTTCCTTGCTGACTCTGACCATTTATTTTTGATAAGGCACTATTTTTGTTTTCTTTTTTGCGCTTCTTTTCAGATTCTTATATATATTTATATCTGCACTTTATTTCTTATACATGTGCTTATATGATACTTACTTTACCATCTATCCTCTCAATATTTATGGAGGCACCATTACGGGGGGAATTCAGGATAGTGCGGAGTCCTCTACTCACTTCGCACTGACTGATATGTGCTCGCTGATGTCCTGCACGCGGACATCAGTAAGTGCTTTAAAGGGATTTCAGTCTCGGCGAGAGCAAAAGAGTTGTCTCGCTGAGGACTCCGCATCTCACTTCGCACTATCCTGAATTCACCCTATGAGTTTTTAGCCCGGATTGGACTATAATGTTGGGACATACTAATAATCCCCCTGATTTCCCTCCCCCCACCACGGCCAACAATGCTAATGATTAAAATAAACCCCAATGGCCCCACACATTCTCACAATACTCCCACACACCCCAGTGACCCCTCAATACTCCCCCAGTGGTCCCACAATACCTCCCAGTGTCCCCAGCTTGCCCCCCAGCCATAAAATTTACCCCCAATTACAATGATAAAAAAAAAATCACAGATGCGCTAGTAGCCCATAAAGCCACACATTGCCCCACAAAGGTGCTAATTTCCCCAGCAGATGGAAATCACCCATCAGAACTGCATATTATCCCCAAAAAGCCGCTGATTGCCCCGCAGGACCATGTATTGTTTTTAATCTGTTGTTTTCTTGTGGAAAACCTGATGTGGCCCAGACTCTACCTCCAGTGGCCCCCGGGTAAATTAAGTTTGAGACCCCTGGTGTATATAATGGTATTTTCAGACCATTTGCAATAGGCCTCTAATTTTTGTACTGTTGAAATTATTATATTTGACTTCATGATTTAGTGGCTGTCTTAAAATTGTTGTCAAGACCTGCAGCAATATGATTTTTAGTGTCTAAGTAGAGTAAAGGGATGTTTCTATTACAAAGTCTTCAATTTTTAATTAGCTAATCTTATCTTTGGAATTAAACATACTTAATCCACTAATCTGCTTGAATAGTTAAGGCGCACACTAAAATTTTTTTTTTTTTTTTAAATTTAATGAAAGAAATAAAAAGTATATTTGAATCTCTCATATTTTTGGTAGTCCTTTTCTAGCAAATAGTATTAAGCCTTTAACTGGTGTGGTCGAATGAGTTTAGGCAAATACATGTTAGTATAGGAAGATGCTGAATTTTTGTTGCCAGTGGCAAAATCCATGTGCAATTGAAATATAAGGTTTCATCCTGCAGCTTCGTATTGCACCTTGATTGGTCAGAAGGAAATTCAAGATGAGTGTTATTTATTATTCAGGCTAAGCAATTTACTTATAAAAGTCAATATGATTGATCACAACTCAAGCATTCGTTCTTCATTTATGTAATACAATAGATTTGCTTAATAAGGTACTGGAGATTTCACAACTGGATCTGCTGAGGTTACAAAACTGTCATAAAAGGCATGGGCATGTATTAAAAAAAATTATAGCAGGAACCACTGCAGGTGCTCAGTCTCATCTAAATTAAATGTAATGTGTGCCTGTACCGCTCAACTATCTTTTGTCACCACCCCTCTCAAATTTTTTTTCTGAATAATGTGAAAGCCATAGTTTGTTTTTTTTCTAACAGATGAGCCTAAGGCATGTATATATTCCCAAGCTTCCATTCCTTTCTCCTCTAAATCACACACCAATTGCATATTGATCTACAGGCATGAGAAATCTGCAGGATGAAGCAGATTTGAGAATAATTCTGTAGAGAAGTCATAGATAACCTTTTAGCAAGGATATGGTGACTGAAAATGCTAACTCCTGTTCCCGAAGACTATTAGTTATCAGTGGCTTAACTAAAAACCCATAGATCAGTGTAAAATTATTTCAACTTGGTCCTTCTTGCCCCCTAAAAACACAAGCTCAACTCCGACCATTTTCTTAAGCCTACCTCGTATAGAATTCTACAACTAACTCCTCATATTTCAGTTGTCATTTCCTCTGTCATGAAAAGGCAGTTCTCTATGCATGCTGGGTGACCTTCCAGGGCACTGATGTATCTGCACCCCTGTCAGCAATACAGTCATACTAAAGAAATATTTTCCTGGGACGATAAGGTAAAATGCAAGAGCATACGCATTGTTATACCTTCACTTAAGCTCATTGGAGGACATACTGAAAACCTATGAAATTCTACTATAAACCACTACTGTATTTACCATAGTAAAAAGCTGGAAATGGATTCTGGATGCACAATACATGCTCCAGGCTAGCCTCCTTGTCTATGGACCTTCTACTTAGAGGTTTAGTAAAAGCACCTAAGTTATATTGCACAGTTCCTCTGTGGGTTGACGTTTTAGCCAAACTTCATTGTGAGCTGAAGCAGCTGACTGTGTTCTATATATTTATAAGCCGAGAATACATGTTCTTGTTACAAATGTACAGTATATTTAGCAGCGTATGGTTTGTTCCTAAAAATAATTTATACTATATGACTTTCTTCAAGTCAGAGGGATATTTTTTTATTTGTATAATGTTTTCTTTAGAAACTCCTTTGAGACTATGGCCATAGGGGGCAAGGTTAAATTGGGGAATAGGGTTTTACTCCATCAGAGCATGACAGTACAGGTTACATTAAGATGTGCAGCTAAATATGTCTATGTGTGCCAAATAACCCACATCTAGACTTTTTACTAAATTCTACAATGATACGTTGAAATAAGCCCTACTTAAAAACAAGAAATAGTTTAAAGAACAACTCACTGCATCCACACAAATACATAACAATGTAGCCCATTTACCTGCCTCCTACATCATATTAAAATAAAATCCAGATTAGCTCTGTACTGTCTCACCGAATTTACACACCTCCACTATCTTACAGCAGCCATTTAGAATGCAAATCCAGACCTGTGATGTCAAAAGTTCTAGCAGCGTTAAAACTTAACCTGATTGGTTCTTTAACACTGTTTTCCCTGATTGGATGTAACACTACCAATAAGATTTAATTTCTTTACATTATCATAGATCACATGTCCATCACCAGTAACAAGATTTACTGCCTTGCAGCTATTACATCTGATGGGAAAGGACCTTGCCAATAAAACTTCATAAATTAATGTTTGCTCATGTATAAACAGAGCTGTTGTATATTGTATATATATATACTATGCTTTTCTATATATTTTATTCCTTTCTATCGCTTACGTTCTCCTTTCAACGCTATAGCTTTCAGTACTGGGTTATACCCCTGTTTATTGACTGGTTGTATTACAGATCTACTGCTGGCCTAATACCCATCTCTAACATTAGAAACCCAATAAAGTCAGCATAGATGGTACATGCGTGGGCCTGTCCAGACAGCTGCTTGTTTGCACGACTGTAAGTAAACTGCGTGGGCTCCTTCATGCACTGTTTGCACCTCCTTGGATAAATGGATGAAAAGGTTTTATCATTTTTATATCCATGGATAAACACTGTTTACTGAGTCACCCTTGTTTTTCCTTTTACACAAACAGATTCCCCAGGTGCATTTTTTTCTCTCTCTACAAATGGATTTGAATTTATTACGCTAACATTTCCTGTAGTGCTCTATTTAGTAAGGTATGCATAAAAGAATAAAATATTACAAAAGTTTCCAGTTAACAGGAATGAATCGAACGGTTTCAAGTTAATGAAAAAAAAATGATATATAAAATACATATATACTGGCATAATTAGCTAAATGAGTGCAACAGAAGACAATTGTGTTTTATCATAGTAAGCTATTATCTTTATGTTCCACAACCTTAGGCTAGGTTCACACTAGCGTATTGTGTGCAGCGTATTTAAACAAAAAAATTATTTGGTGCTGAGAAAAAAAAATGCCAAAGAAAATCCATAGAAAATAATGCTAATGAAAGAAAAGTGTTCGCACTAGCATGTTGTGCATAGTGTATTACGTTAGAGCGCTCGCTACCTGCTCTATTTCTTTGGGTGCACAGAACGCAGCGTATTTTATGTGACTACATTAGTTTTAATAGGAGTTTAACAATTGCAATCACACACAGTGTAAAAATGTGCTGTGTTTTGCAGCACATGACTTTTTTTTATAGCAAAAAAGCAGGGAAAAAACGCCTATAAAAAAAAATCCTTTTCAAATCAGGAATGAATTCAACTAAATCCAAGTGAGGACATTTGTCTGTACAGCAACTAAATGGAAATTATAATATGGCTGCAGGAGTGCCAGGGGGTTTGTTGGTTCTAAAGTTATGTTGCTCGTATGTAATAAAACAAATGGCACTCTAGTGTTACATAAGCCCAGACTCGTACACAATAACACCAATAAATGACAGATCCAAGCCCATAAACACATGTACATTCCTAACGCTTGGTCAGTCCCCCTAAAAGACGTTCTTACAATGGACAGACCTGTAACGCTCACACCAGTTATTAGAACAGCTCTGCAGCATGCTTATAGCAGTTGCTAGTCCTATCAGCTATATGTTTCCCCATCATGGAATCAACCCAGAGGCCACTAAAAATATACATGACTTACTGCAACCACAGATAAGGGGCACAGCTGGAAAAGAATCCTTACTTACAGAGACTTAAAGGAGATCTAAAGCTCATTATTACTAGGGGTGATTCTTAAGGGGGCAGAGGGAAATATATATCGATTGGGGTTATAGGTTCCAGCCCTGCTTCCCACTCTCCATAACATGCTGACCTCTTCACTTCCTGTTCCTGTTGGATTTTGGCTCAATGAACATACACAGTACAGAATTCTGGAGTAAAACTGCTTCTGTGCTTTCTCAACAGTACCCAGAGCAGAAGAGCTTGTTTTGTTATACAGAGCATTGGGTAGCTCTGGAGCCTAAAACCCCTTCCCCTTAAGAATCATCCCTAGTACTAACAGGCTTTAGTTCTCCTTTACATACAGTAGGGAAACTTCAGATTAACTGTCCTGGTTCAGGATCAGGTTAATTTTATTCAGTGCATTTTTTTCCAAGCTCTATGAGTTATTTTACATGAACAAAATCATATGTTTGCCTTAATAGCATTAGCCCTTTAAGGCTGACCATGTAGTATGTAAATTCAAAACCACACTCATTAAATTATTTTTTTCCTTTGCGTTTATAAAGGTGTTAAGTGGCAAAGATAGGAAATACATAATGTTGTATTTAACTGTATGGCAGACTCTTTGTTCTCTATACTTGTCCAATACCTTTCTTTAGTTTAATGTTCATTTTATCTTTTCTCTTCTCTTGGTTTGTTTAATTTTGTCCATGCTAATAAAAAAAATAACTAATTTATTAGACACAAAACCTCTTGGGTCTGACATACTGGCCGGGTAGATGATCAGATAAACCACAAAATGCGAATCACCGCTGATAAATTCTCTAATCTGATATAATCTCTTTATTTTTACAAGAAACACATTTATCAGATAAGTCCGCTCTGCCACAAATATTACAAAGACTGCATCGCTCTGGAAATTCTACTTGAGATTTTATTTTTGATATGAACATTTGATGGTAAAATCTACAGAGCAAAGTTATCAAGAAATGAATTTGTAGTTACTTTTCAAAATCTTAAATAAAAGTAATTATTAAAGGGTAACTGCAGCTGTACATACAGATATTCTTCAAGTTGCTGCGAATGTTGGAATGGATGTTGATTTATTAGTTTTAACAATACAATGTTTAGTTGTTTTTTTTTTCCCCAAAGCAATTAGGTTGAATTAATTTAACATTTGTTCCTTCATTTAACCAAATCCGTGTTGCTGTCTCTCCCAGAAAGAAATTTAAGTCTTTCATTGGAATGCATCTGAGTTCTCTAGTTGATAATTGATTTAGTCCTATGAGGAAATGAAGTGCTGGGTTGAAGAAGCACAATTAGGAAACATTCTGATTAATTAAAATATAGGGGCTTATTCATGAATGTGAGAATTTGGTGGTGTAGTGTATTGGCAGTGGAAGTGTATTCGCATCACCCTGGGTAATCAAGTGCACATGCATGCAAAGTGCTCAACAAGTCCACAACAGTCATAAGCCTCCAAATTAGTTGTGAATTCGCAACATTGCGAAGTTTGGTGAATACGTATTTATGGGGAAGTGGCCAATGAATGTGATTTCAGACCCTTAACTTGACTGTTCTGACTTTCCTGGATAAGCCCCTTGCTGCAGACCTTTGTTTTAGCATGCAGTACCACAATGGTGGTCTACAGAACATTTTCTATGGGAAAGCACCAAATGTTTATTATTTAGTCTAAGGTATATGATCCATAAAAGTCCTCAGTTGATTGGCTTTCACAGCACTATGCCCTTGCCTATGTGTCCTAGAACCATGATCCTGCCTGTCAATGATTTTGTCTTTTGCCCAATCCTATGTACTCATTAAAAGAAAACTTGTCTGGAGCAATAATTATCAAATGGTTATGCTTCAGTATGCAACACTGACCTCCTCAGCCTTCAATAACACCCCATTAACCAGAACCCTGTACATAATCACCCTATGAAGAAGAATGAATCAATAGATGGGCAATTTTAGCAAACGTCTGAAAATGTTAGCTGCAAGTTAGAATACCACGCACATGACATGGTCCCAGATGCGACCCTCTGGGGTAACATAGTAGAAGTTTATAAGGCTGAAAAAAGACACAAGTCCATCCAGTTCAGCCCATTTTCCTACAGTGTTGATCCAGAGTAGGGCAAAAAAAACAATGTGGAAAGAGCCAATTATTCTCATATTAGGAAAAAAAATTCCTTCCCAACTCCAAATGTGAGTAATTCCCTGGATCAAGATCCCACCTCAAACTATCTAGTACCCATAACTTGTAATGTTCCTACACTGAAGGAAAGCATCCAAACCAGCTTTGAACTCATTAATGGAATTAGCCATGACATCATCTTCAGGCAGAGAATTCCTTAATCTCACTGCTCTTGCAGTAACAAATCCTCTTCTATGCTGATTCAAAAACTTTCCTGTAAACGTAGAGGATGCCCCCTTGTTATACTTAGAGTTCTTGGTATAAATAGATTGTGGGAGACATGTTTGTAGTTACCTCTAATATATTTATACATGGATTTTTTTCTTCTGTGGGAAATATACAGCACCAAGAAAGATTATGGAGGTGGCAACATTATTGGCCATAGGAATGCACTACTTACGATGAGTGACCTGTGTAATATTAATTTCCCCTTCTGGTATCTTACCCAGTAGGGAGGCTGGAAGGAAAAAAATACATTCAACTAAAACAATAATTGATGTGCAAGAGGTTGGACCAATCACAATCAACCTTGTACAAACTGTGCAAGACTAATTGTGACTAGTCCATTTTCCTGCTCTTCATTCCTTTGCAAAAGGCAGTTTTGTTTTTTTTTTGTTCTTCAGAACCTACTGATTCATATGAAGGAGTACATGAGTCCTGAATGGTTTGCTCATCACTAGTTGCTATGGGTTAATATACCTAGGCGACATTACATTGAGGAAAGAGTGCCATATGATCCAATATAAAACCCATGCACTAACTGGGATCATGACCACATGAAACCATTTTGGGGGAATTAATCAGGGGATTACTTTACATAGTTCTAGGAGCCCATAGCAACCAATAAGAGGTGATACCAACTGAGAGGTGACCCTAGTGTCGCTAGGAAACATATCCAAGTATTATACTATTTTTCATTAGAATTTGGTAAAATTTAATTTTCAGCAATATGTACCCTACCAATGCTACACAAAGGAAAAGATACATACAAAATTAATTTTAGAACGAACAGCTCCCAATTGATTTATTAAATACAAATATGTCAATGCGCACTAAGCTTCAAAAATGTCCAAAACCTTAATGAAGGATACACTTTCCCTTTTAATAGTGTTTTATAAAGATAAGGTTCTTCAGTAGAGAAAAAAAAATCCTTTAACACATTCCTTTATAACCAGAAGTGTTGCACAGAAGCATTGCATCTATGTGTTTAAAAATAGACAGTGATGTAATCCTTAGTACACTGACTTAAACAGACATAGCACTATACATCAATAGTCTGTCTTCATTGTGCTGAGAAAGGACAAGCCTTCTATCCAATGAAGAGCTTAACTCAAATGAATGGAATATGACTATTTTTTTTTTTTTTTATTAAATAACCAGAAAAGATTGTTAAGGAACCGCAGTAAGACACCTGTTAATATTCTGTTCTGATGTCATGCATCACTATATAGCACCAGTGATATTAGCGGGAAGAGAATTAAAAGGGGAAAAACATTTATTTATCAAAGTCACAAGCATATCTCTTTGTTGCAGGAATCCAATGCTATAATGACAGCAATTTCTACAGGCAGATGCTACAGACTGGCATATATAAAGTCACACTGTAAGGGGGCTACCAGCTCCACACCAGGTCAATTTCAGTTGGCTGATCATCTTCTCAAACACCCAGCTACCCACCTGTGCCCTCCACAACCAGTCTCCCAGGCATGTTACATTGTAATACATACAGCATATACGGTCACTAATTCCACTACAATACTTACCATTTTCTCCACTGGAAATTCAAATGTCGAAGTGAATTCTCATCACTTCAGGTGGCTACACCGTGATTCTCCTTATTGAATAAACAGAGGATTCTCATAGCAAATTTGTGACTGCGTCAGTATTCCCATAGTCAGTAGCCATCTACTGTGTAAGGTGCAACTGTGGTTAGCTGGCAGATTCGCCACATTCCAGAGTTTGCTAAATACCTGAATATAGGGAAGTAGTGAATTCACACCTTTAAGTGAAAATTCGTACTTTAGTCAATAACCCCTTCAATACCACACCCCCGGTCCTCATCCCAGCCTGGACCACTTTTCCTGGTCTGTCACCAGTGCTCAGCCAATCAAAATGAAGTAGGCGGGACAAGTGGCATCACTAACTACTTCCCCAGGCGTCTGACCAATCAAGAAACAGTGGGTGATGTCACTCCTGGCAGGGTGGAAGATATGTATCTGCAATGCCCTTTTGAGGGCAATTACCTACAATGTAGTCCAGTGAAAAGGCTTCTGACTTGGTCAGCAGCATTCTATGGAGCCTTGACCCATCATCACTGCACTGCTGCCATTCCCCAACCAAAATATATCAGAATACTGGCAGCCGACACGAGTGGGCCCCACTGTTGCCAATACGAATCTAAATCTACTGCTTTTACATCCGCATACTGTATAAAGAGAGGGCTGCAGGCACTATTATATCTCAGCTTAGAAATGTTAATGAAATAAAGAGAGAAAAAGGTTAATCTATGGGAGGATTTTCAAAGCTACAAACCTTAGGCCTAACATATAAGTCAGACCTGGTAACACCTGAAAATGAAAAAGTACCTTTTGGATTAGACCATAATATCATAGAGTTCCAGTTAAGCTTTAATGGGATTTACTGTCATGGGGCC
>WMED01024039.1:0-11319 GCA_019650415.1 Pipa parva
AAGTGGTGGAACTTGCACTATTGGTGACTGACTAAATACTTTTTTTCACCACTGTAAAAGTGGCGAGTAAGGGGGTTAGTGGTAGGGCTCTTATTGTCAGATTAACTATGCTGCACTATGCAATAGACAACATCTGATGCCTTTCGCATCTTCGCTGTGGGAATACACCGCTTAGTCAATAAAGAGTAGAGAATTTGTGATTATTACAGCGTAGCATCCCAGAGTGATGAACATTCAATACAGTGATACAATGAGATAAAATTGACTTTGACTGTCAACAGTTAATTCTCACTTTAATGATTAAGCCTAAACTACATTATGATCAAAGTTCATGATAGAAGTATATGGACTCTGAAGCTGTAAACTCTTAAAGAAAAATGATTTACATTGATATTAGTTATATTATTGTGATCTTATTGTAATCTCTTTTGGAAACATTCTGTTTTATAATAGTTTGTCTAGCCCCTTTGACCATGTAGATTTGTTAGAATGCATCGGATTGGTCTTTGCATTGTGTCTGTTCATTCAGATGCAGGTGCACTGAAAATTCTAATCAACACAACAGACAATGAACAGTGAAATAAAAGTGTATGTATGTATATACTGTATGTATATTTTTATTTTTATAGCCACACTAGGTTACACAAATCTGTACAGTCCAACAATACAATTTTATACAAATAAGGGAAAGTGCTTAACAGCAGTAGTGAAGTCAATTACAAGCATATAATCAAGAAGATACATCGCTCTAAGTGCCAGTCCATGATTGAAACAAGAGGATGGAGATCTCTGCCCCATAGAACTTACTATCTAAATAGGAGGAAGACTTATATAAACAGAGAAGAGGGTAACAAGTGCAATAACAAAGTAACAATAACGCCTTATTAAATATGTTTTCTAAAAAAATCGAAAACAATTTGGTTTGACAAATATGGACAAAAAAGCATAAAAATGTAGTTTATGCATATAATTATCGAGGCAACAATACTCCTAATTTCCTAGCTTTATGTTATATTGGTGTGCACATCTGTTAGATTTGGTTAAAGAGCATTGCTCATTACTCACAACAAAAATGTTATCTTGAACATCATCCCTATACCTGTGAGCTGTTGATCAACAAGCTACAAAGCAAAGCTGCAGTGTATAAAAATAGCTCAGCTTTGAATCATTTCAGAACACAGCTACTAGAGAGCAGTATATAGAGTTAACTCTGCTGTATACTAAGCCCTTACCAAATATGGATAAAACAGAGAGAGTATGCAAAGAAGCGTCCGTCATTCACAAAACACAGTGTCGTCATTCAACCTACATCTAATTATCCTTACAACAATAAAAGGAACACGTATGAGGGAGAGGGAAGCATAAATATATAGAAAGACAGGAAAATCAGGATCAAATACCTATTTACAGCAGGTGGAGAGAGCAGGAGGGAGTAAAAATGGTGCTAAATAATCATATCCTACAAAAATAGCCAAATCTGGAGTATGTGGGTTGTTGGAAGATAAGGGGGGAAGGGGGGGATGTGACTGCAGTTTATTGAAACGCGAAATCTTTTTTAGATTATTCTGCAGTGATTTTGAATAGCAATCCTACACCTTATGTATCAAGATGATGTCCTCCCTCCCACTGCCTAATCTTTCTGCTCATTCAGTTCAGTATTCTTCATATGCAATTCATCTTTAAGGCTCATGAAATCATCCCTAGATTTTGCAGATTTTAAACCTCACCGGCTACACGATCTTCACTTGCTAAAATGGAAATGCTGCCTGAATCACTATTAATCACCATTAACAGCCAAGTTAAACCAGTGTGTCTGATGATTTCTATTAACATTAAACTGGAAAAAAATGAAATTCTTAGTTATAGCAAAACTACTGAAATGCCTAAGAGATATAGAAAATCCATACAATATACCTAGCTTAATATGCAACTGTTCAAATGACATTAGTAAAATGTAGACTATTCAATCTTTGACTGAAATTCTTTGCAAATTGGGCACAGAATGTGATATTTGGCTCTCTGCGCTTTTCTCCCCCTCCTTCTCTCTACTCTCCTGTGGCTCAGCGTCATCTGTATGAGTTGATGACGCCTGCCTGTAATAGCAGAGAAGGCAGTTCCCTTACCATGCAACCCATTGATGCTAAACTCCACTCTGCTTCCCCCTCCCCTTGCGTCTTACCTGCCCACACACATCTCATTCACTATATAAAGAGAGCCATGAGCTACAATTTTTATAACCAGAATTCAGATACAAGCATCTAGGGAGACAGAGAAGGGGAAACTTCAGCGAGTAGAAGTCGGCAAGAAGCGAGACAGAAAGTGAAGACAAGACAAGGAGAAAGGGGATCTCTGGACTGAATCTTCATCAGCACCCCTGGAGACCCCACCAAAATGTATAGATCCACGAAAGGCGCCTCCAAAGCCAGGAGGGATCAGATTAATGCAGAAATACGTAACTTAAAAGATCTTCTTCCCATCTCTGAAAGTGACAAAGTACGTTTGTCATACCTGCACATCATGTCACTTGCTTGTATTTACACAAGGAAATCAGTTTTCTTTTCAAGAGGTAAGATCTTAGCAAAAAAAATTAGCCATTTTGGCATAATTAATTTCATTTCTGCTTTGAATGGTTTTAATCACAACTGTTTAAATTCAGTCTTGATCATAATCTTGCTAACAATTTCCTATTACACACAGTATTCCCTGCTTTAAGTAACTGATAGCTTTATATAAATTCAACTGTTGCTCGGTAACAAAATAGCAACTTCAGGAAATGGTCAATAAGCTTATTTTCTATTAAGCTTATATCTAGAATTAAAAAGAAAAAAATTAACAAAGTGAATTTGTGCTTTTTGAAAATCAGTTGCTGTCCTTGGTACTGAACCAATGATTACCCTTTCTATACTTGGTCCATGGTTCTGAAAGCAAACAACCATGTACAAAGAAGTTAATTGTTCTCTGTTGCTTAGCTCAATTGAATAAATTGGAAGCAATATAAATGGAAAAGCAATAATACTGAAATTATAAAACATAGGTATATTTAACAGTTATTAATGTCAATATATCACTTTCTCAGCAGGACAGCAGACTGAAGAGTTGGAAGGTCTTCTCTCCAGTCAGGACTTACTAGATTTCGTCCACAGTCTTCCTGGATTTCTGCTAACATGCACCAGTGAAGGGAAGCTTATATATGTTTCAGAAAACGTGTCAGATCATCTTGGACATTCAATGGTGAGAAAATAATAGTTTTACAATTCAACCTTGTTATTCTTTATAATCATTTACAGAACTGTATTTGAACATAACTATTCCACAAAGTTGAACACTTACCTCAAAATGAAGGCATTTTTAAATTTACTGAATTCTTGGCAAGTTTAACATGCCTTAAAAATGTTTACACTTAAATGGAGAGTTAAAACATTTGCTTAAAATAAAGAATCATCTTTCTAGAATACAAGATATTTGATAAGAGTAATCAATTAGATGTCCTTTTTGAAAAAAAAAATGAATACATCTAAATAACAATTAGTTAGATAACTAAGTAGCAGCATAACATTTATATTTATTATTTTTTCCCAGGTTGATTTAGTGGCTCAAGGTGATAGCATCTATGATGTCATTGATCCTTCAGATCATTTTGTCATGAGGAACCAGTTGGCGATGCCATCATCTCAAGAATGTGGTAAGTGATTTTTTAAAAAAATGTTCTTATAATCATTCTATCATTCTAAAATAAAACAAAACTAAATGAAATGCTAATGATGTTATTTTCCTTCTATTGTCTATAGAGAGGATGTTTAGATGCCGATTCAACACTTCAAAGACAGCTAGAAGGCAGAGTGCAGGCAACAAGCTGGTTCTTATCAGAGGAAAATTTCAGCAGCCACCAAGTGGTACCTATTGGTCATCCAACCCAGTATTTACAGCCTTCTGCATTCCACTTGATCCCAAGCCAAGAGTGATTCACAGTCATTTATTGGTGGATTTCTTTGAGACTCAACATGCCAAGGACCTATCAGTGCTGGATGTGTCAGACAGGTAATGGTCAAATTCCTAACTCACTTCTGAAACTGCAGCAATGCACCCAAGATTCTGCTAGTCCCTTTAATACCTGCATTTGTCTGGCATGTTGTAATATATAAATTAATGTTGTTTTTTTGTTGTTTTTTGCAGTTCTTTAAATTACTTGGGATATGAGAAAGGTGAACTAATTTGCAAGTCATATTACAATCTTATTCACCCTGAAGATCTTACTCATCTCTCTAAACAGCATCTTAAACTGTGTAAGTTACTTTTAAAAATGAATTGTGTGCATGCTAGCTTGTGTAGCAATTGAAAGTTATAGTTGTAAAGAAAAATAAAGCAGATCATTTCAATGGTTGTTATGATAGATGATGCATGTGATGTAATTAATGTAGTTACTTTCATGTTAATAGAAGTCTTAATTTTGAAAAGTAACATAAAAGCTTTATTTAGAATATATGCTGTTTAATATATGAATTATCCATGATAAATACATTAGAATAAATGACAGGCTTCTAGATATGGATACATTTAACAAGCATTAAGTGGAAATACACAGATAATGAATGTATTCAGACTGTGAAAAAGAAGGTCTAATGGGTTTGGAAATGCTCACAATCATTCTGACACCACAACCTCTGCATATTATCTTTTAGTGAATGAGTCATGCGAGTGCAGAACTGAAACTGTGTTACGTCTGCAAAGAAAAGATCTGCAGTGGATTTGGGTATATTCAATCTTCTTACTTGAGACCAGCGAAGCAGCCATTACTTCGTTTAATTATATAGTCAGGTACGTATTCATACCTTAAAATTATTTTATGGACGCATCATTCTTTTAATTACAAAACAAACATGTTATAATCAGCATCGAGGTATTAACACATCTTTTGCACATTTTTTTCTCTCTCTGCAGTGAGGCAGAAGCCTGGTGCATAAAACAGCAGCTGACTTCAGAGGAGACACCACTTCCTTTCTCAGTTGGTGTACCCTCCACATATCAAGATACTCTTCTTTCACCAGGAGACCTTTCTAGTCCAGACCAAGTCTTCACTCCCCTTGCAAACACACCAACAAGTGTGGGACAATCATTTGATTTTTCAGAACCCATGGCAGTCACCTCAGATGATCCAATTTTAAGCCAGAGCACTATCCCTCTTGAAGAAGATGCTGTGGCCACTGAAGGCCAATTAGAAACCCAGTCTCTATTCACACTCTTTCAGCCAGCATCACATGAGCAGACTTTCAGAAGAGATCAGCTAGGGACAACAACCCCAAAAGATTTTACTTGCACTCCTCCATATACTCCACACCAAAACTGTTCTTTTCTTTTTGGGGCTCTGGAAAATCCCTCTCAAACATCAACTGAACAAGAAACCACCATCCTTAACCCAGAACTGTATTATTCCTATTGCAGCTCACTCTATGAGAAGCTTCCCCCAACACCAGATAGCCCTGGGGATGGTGGTGACTGCACAGTAATGACAGTACCTGAAATTCCAGGCCCTCTGTTTGTGGATCTGCCAATGCTTCCAGAAGGGCTAGTTACCCCTGAAACATCACCAATTAATCAAGCAATCTTCAAATATTCAGAGCAGAAGAGCGAGATAGACCTCCTCGTAAAGCAAATTGGTTCTCTGGCCAATGTCTTCAGCAGTGTAGCTACAAAAGAAATCTCACCCTCTGATAACATACTATTAAGTGGCCATGGACTGGCATATAGAAGCGTCTCTTTACCTGCTTGTCTTCCTGATAATGATACGAGTTCATTTTCACGATCCTGGAAAAGTATTGACCTATCAATTTTCTTAACATGTCAAGATCCATCACTTGCAACTACTGGCCATCCGGTCTGCAGCTTATTTAAAGACTTGCCTGACTCACCCCCCTTTGCAGAAATGGGGTCACCCTGCAGTGCCCTAGAGGAGGATGAAATAGGAGGAGATCTTTCTGCCTCCCCATCCATGACCTCGAATGTGACGACTGATCTGTCGCCAGAAGAATGTAACTTCCTAGAGGAACTGATGTCCTACAAAACAGACCTTGAGGCAGGTGCCTCAGAGATTCAATGTGACCGGTTTAATGATGAGTTGTATCAACTCCAGATTCAGCTGAAAGACGGCTTCCAGCAAGGTGAGATAGTAAAAAGAATGACTGCAGTAAAGGGAGGGGTTAATCAGTATTTTGTATAAAATGTAGTCTCTATTTATTGCGATTAACAACCTACTGATTATAGGACATTAATCTGAAGATTGATTTGTCTTCTATTAGCTATGACTAACTATTTTAGTAAACAAAACAGAACACAAAAACATAAAGCTACACCACAGCATTAAGTATGAAATAGGGTTGATATCAATGCTAAGAAGTGGAAAACCATGCTTAATCTTGTTTCTCTCTTTTTCCTTTCACAGATGGAAGTGGAAACCCTTCGTTTTGAAATAAGTCTGTGACTTACTTCGCTATGTATGGCATATTGTCATATCTTTGGCAGATTTTGCTGCCTTACTAAGAACAAAACAGAATAATAATGCACAAACAGTAGAGAAATTTGGTTTTCTGCACCAATAACTCTCATGTTCATTGAAGAACTGTTTAATTTTTCGCTTTCTTTTCTCTGCTCCTTTTTCAGACTTTTTTTTGCACGTTAACACAATAGATCAATATCTATCCCTTCCAAAAGGCAACAGCCCATCCTTAAAGAACATTTATTGCAGAATGTTAAATTAGTGAGAAAACAATCCATAAAATTCATGATTGTCTTCAGATAAAATTCTGTATTGTTAAAACATTTAAAATCAACCAGCTAACATAGAATGGAAGTTCTAAAAAAAAAAAATGGATACTTTAAAAGTAAACAGTTGAAATTATTCCTATACATTTTTATATTACTGTAGACTTAAGTTCAAAATAAGGATGGGCAGTTGCTTGGAACAACTTTTGTAAAACAAACATTGTCTATTTGTAAGAAAAAAAATGACTGGAAGAATAGACCAGAAAGTGAAAAAAAAGTTGGGTATTTATTGTGTAAAGAAGTTGTAAGTAGTCTTACATATCAAAAAAGTATTCACTCGTAGTGAAGCTAAATTATATATAAATTGTATTTTTTATTTTCGCGTTTTGGTTCTTTGTCTTTACTGAAGAATTTGTCGCCCATATATTTGGTACCACAACAGCTATTTCTGGACTCAATCTGTTTCTTTAATTGATTCTAAGAAACTATGGTTCTTTATAGTATTGCAGCAAATAACTGTTGTAAACTGCCCTAAAAATCTGTGTTGCTTAAAAAAAAAAAATGTTGCACTTTACTGACCTATTCTGTTTATTAACAGCATAATAACGTGAAATCAAAATTCAAAACAATAGGATTACATTAATCCTAAAAATGTGTAGACAAGAAAACAAGCATACAATGTGTATTTTATTTTGTAATGTCGAGGTATTTTTCCCTCTCTCTAAATAAAGGTGCAATTTAATTAAAAAAAAAAAAAAACAACAAAAACCTAACAAAGGTCTATAAGTTCACCTGGAACTACCAGAAAGTAGTTGAACAAAACAATTGAAACCATTTAGAAACACAGAGAAATTGTGCCTTTTACTAAAAGAGTATTATTGAAACAATTGCACCTTTACATTTAAAAGTCATTGGAAATGTGTACCTCTATTTACAATCAAGAGTACGTTGGACTTGGATAGTAAGATTAAAAAAATTTATATCAAATTCATGGTGCTATGGGGTGCCATAAAGTGATGACGTAGGATTTTGCTACGAATTACGTATTAGGATATTTTTTCCTGAACTGTTGTTTATAAAGTTTGAGAGAAATGGTAAAATAAATAAATGAATTGTACATTTATAAATATATTTATAAAACGGATTTTTTTTAACTGTCTATAACAAATTGGTTTGTGTTGGGCTGCTGATGTAAAGTCCTTGTCTTTTATATGGAGAGCATTAAAAGGATTAAAAAATGATCATTCGTTTGTATTTAATTCTTTTTACTTACCATAACAGAGCTTCCAAAGCTAGAAATGTGGTATATCCTTCCAAAAGGCACCTCTTACTCATTAAAAAAACAATATAGCTAAAAAGTGCTTCGTTTCTGTCATACTACACCTTAAGTACCGAGTATGGCTTGCATGTAAAGGTTAATAAGCATCTAATCATGTGTGCAGGTCTTTGATAGAGGAAGGGTAAACACTTTTTAATTAAAAAAAGAAAACTAGCACTGAGATGGTTCAGTCCAGGACTGTTTACATTCTCTCTACACACATTGATTAAAATGCATGGGGTTAGATCAAAAGACCATGTGTACCTAAGGGAAAAGTCCTAAGCCAGATTAGTGATCAGTTTGGTCTAAATAGGCCAACTGTGTGACCATATAGGTGCATGTATAGGGAATTTAAGAGTTATGGGATATCATTTAAAAAGGAGAGTAGAGAATAAAGCACTGAAGCTGGGTTTTTAACGCAAGGTGCAATTTATACATGAAAGTCCCCTCTCTAAGCTCATTTTATTCCATTGAAATGTGGGGTCCACCTTCTAATATACACATTGAATACAAGGTAGAAAACCAGGTGTTTTCCAGAGGAGGTCTGCTAACACCGGAGACAGAAACAAATGAAGGCCTAAGGCTGACAGGAACATGTCCAGTTTGACAAAATACAACTTTCATGAGTTGATATTGTGCATTTGATATATCCAGTAATTACTGTGCAATGCAAATGCTAAAAAGCAAACAATGTTTGAAACATTTATTTTAATACCGAAAAAATAGCAAACTATTTAAGCACAGGTTGGTCAAAAGATCTTGTGTGCACAGTTCCAATTAGATGCATACTTCAGTTCTTTAAAAGAATGGCCCCATGTGGTCCATTTAGCATAAATAATATCACAAAAACACACTTCACACCTTGGCGCAAGTTCATTTCTTTTTTGATCCTGCAGCTTCTGCAAGTTGTGCTTCTGCAACAGCAGCTTCAAGAGCAAGACACCGCTCCTCTAAGAACTTACCATACTCCTCTGCTGTCAGACTGAGGAAGAAAGGAGAAACATGGGACATGTAACTATAGAAGACAGTGATTTTAAACACACCCCCACCCCCCAACAATAAAATTAAAATGGACTATATACATTGAAACAACATCTACTTATGAGCTAATATACCTACATGGGTATTATAGGAAATGTATTTTTGTATTCCTAGCAACAAGTCAACAGATTGTACTACAGTCTAAGACATGCTCCTCAGTAAAACATGTCAGAATGGTTGT
This sequence comes from Pipa parva, assembly GCA_019650415.1. Classification (NCBI taxonomy): domain Eukaryota; kingdom Metazoa; phylum Chordata; class Amphibia; order Anura; family Pipidae; genus Pipa; species Pipa parva. The sequence continues at coordinate 9,297 of WMED01024039.1, forward strand.
TTTAAAGGGGCACTATAGCGCTGATATAACTGCACACATACATATAAAACTCCTTTATACTAAGCCAATTGCTGACACAAATAGTTAAAAAAAAACGTTTAGGGAAGAAATAATATTTGCCGTTTGTTTCCCTTAATTCGTTTTCCTGAGAGCTGACACTTTACTTTCCCCGCTCCCCCTCCTCTTTCTGTTCTGCAAGTCAGGCAACAGGAGTAGAAAAAGCTGCCTGACTGCTATTGGTTAAGCAGTGTGCTGACCTTTTGACTGCATAAATTAAACTTGTTTACAGGAGATTACAGAGGGAAAGCTGACTTGTACACATGTTCTAAGTAGTAAGCAGGGCAAAAATGTCCGGGGTAGGGTACCTTTTAATGGAAAACTGGTCAGTACACGTCACACACATTTCTTGGTGCAGGAGTTTATCAGTGCTGCCTACTCAATCATTCTGTGTCACATGAAACAACTACTGGGGAGAAACGCTTCTCACTAACGTATAGTACTGCATATGTAAATATGTAATTTGACTATAGTTCCCCTATAAATAAAATGAGATTAGGAGTCCTAAACTGCAGATCAAGTTCACCTAAAAGATCTAAATAACTGTTTCATTTTACCACTTTAAAAGAAAATTCTTAAGAAATAAGTCAACCACATCATCCCTTGAACCAGTTGAGGCTCAGTATGCAAGTGCATTTTCATCACCTTATAGGATGCATTTGAAAATGATATCTTGTTAAAGTAATGATCTGATCTGCACATTAAAAAGGCACATAATTTTTAGCTTAAATCTTTCAAAGGCATTTCTGAAGCTTTAGTTGCCCTTTAACCTCCTCAACTGATCTACTTCTAAACATTATTTGCTACTGCCTCAGTTAGAGAAAGTCAGTTGTTTATAACAAACTCATCATTGTGTTGTGTGCTCTCTGGCATGATGTTAAAAGAGAACTAATCCTTGTTCTGCCTAGGGGTGATCCTTATAGTGCAAGCTAATTATAATTATCAATCACCTCCAGTGCTGCCTCCAGCTTCAAGATAAAGCCAATATTTATTTTTACTAATACAGCATCACAATCCTTCTCAAGTTCACACCTCCTCTTCAACATTGCTGTTTTCTTATTCTGGGCATGTTCTGAAGCAGTTGGAGCATGTGTAGAAAAAAAAATCAGTTATGTTGAAGAGGAAGCAGGAAGTCAAGAGGATTGTGGCACTGGAAGAGAAGAAATTAAGGTTGCCTCTATCTTGAAGCAGGAGCCAGAGTTGGAGTGAAAGAGATCATTGAAAAGTTACATAAACTTCCATTGTTAAGAATCACCCCCTAGGCAGAGTAAGCATTAGTTCCTCTTTAAGGCTTATGTTGTATTTAATAGTATAATAAAAAAAAATTATTAAACAAGAGACACTTTTATAAACATAACCGTCAGAATCCCAAATGCAAGGATGAAATAGATAGATAAAGGAGGTAAGACAAATAAACATGTAATTATGAAAAATATGGGTGTTTAGATTGGAAGTAATGCCATCATCAGATGATACGCCTTAACAGAGAAGTTTAGAATTACATTTAATTCTAATTACATTAGAATTAAATTAATCAAAGGCTATATTAAATATGGAGTTGGTATAGTAAACTATAAATCCCACATTCCTAGTTCTTTAGCAATTCCAAAGGCAACATCTATGTATACATAATTACCTTTTAACATAGTAACATAGTTTATAAGGCTGAAAAAAGACACAAGTCCATCCAGTTCAGCCCATTTTCCTGCAATGTTGATCCAGAGGAAGGCAAAAAACTCATGAGGCAAGAGCCAATTATCCTCATATTAGGGAAAAAATTCCTTCCCGACTCCAAATATGGCAATCAGAATAATTCCCTGGATCAAGGTCCCACCTTCAGTTATCCAGTACCCATAACTTGTAATATTCTTACGCTGAAGGATCAGAATAATTCCCTGGATCAACATCCCACCTTCAGTTATCCAGTACCGATAACTTGTAATATTCTTACACTGAAGGAAAGCAT